>JASDQU010736406.1:72390-84488 GCA_032191745.1 Picea mariana | reverse complement strand
TTAACAAAACATTAAAACGAAATTAAAAAGAATTCACGCCCATTCCCAAACTAGTAGAGCACTAGAAAAATCATCCCGCCCATTCCCACGACTAGCAGAGTAGCAAAACCCGATTGTGGGCATAGAAAATCCCCTCGATAGTGACAGAGAGAGTCGAAGGAGGCCCTATCCAGCAAATTTGGATAGTGACAAAGGCAAAGGATCCCTATCTGACCAAACCTTCTAGCAATCATGGAGTGGAAAGATCAGGGGTTGACATTATGCAGCCACCAAAATCGGTAATTTCTTAATTTTTTTATTTTTCTTGGTTTAATCATGTGAGAACATGTCTATATTGAATGAAACTAGGAATAAAATTAGTCTGTTTGGTTGAGGATTTCCATTATGTCGTTCAATGCTCCTAAACTATTTTTTGTCACCTATCCCAATGTGGTCTCAATCGACAGGACCCTATTAGGGCCATGCTTTAGGCACTTTGTTAGGGCCACGTTTTTAGGCCCACACTTTAGGCACTCTGTTAGGGCCACGCTTTAGGTGCTCAACCGATAGGACCTACACTCCATAAGGAAGGGAGAGGTTCTGCACTTGAATCATAGATAGGGAGGAGGGAGAGGCCTTCACTCGAAACATAGATAGGAAGGAGAGAGAGTCCTAAACAAAATACCAACCGAAATCCACAATGTTTGAGGCCCATTTATGTTTGAAGCTTGTTTAGAGAAGATCGACTTAACAATAAGCCCAACAAACTATAAAATTATGCAAACATCACACTATTTTTTCTCTTTGTTCTAAGGGTTTTAGCATTGTTTATAATGCATAAAGTGTGGTCCCTTTAAATAACCTAAGTGATAATCATTATTTATTCATGATATGGGCCCTAGACTCTTTGTTAACTATTACCAACAATTGGGTTTCAAGTTTACTCTTACTCTTCAACTTGCACATAATAACAATCTGCCTCAAACACATAATATATGCAACTTAAACACATAATATATGCACCTTAAGGATGGTTATAACTTTGACTTGAGAGTTGTTGCATTCACTTGTAAAATTTCAAATCCGGATGGTATCAAAAATTGCTATGAATAAGTGTAATTTAAATACATTTTTATTCAATATATTTCTCAGTGTTGTTGGAAAAATACTTTCCCTCACAACCCACCAAGTAATCTCATGGTTGGATGATTCCACTCTGTTGTCATTTGATGGTTTCTATGTGAATGATCAAATTGGTTACAATATTGTACTTAATGGCGTTGGTTAAGGTTATTTGATAGTGAAATTTATCATTTGCTTATATGACATGTGAATCCATGTTTCTTTGGGCATTTTTCAATACAATTTCCTATTGGGATATAATCTTATATATTCTTAGACTCGTGTTGGTAAATGAACGAACTAAGACTCTTTTCCATGTGCAAATAGAGCTCATGATTTTCCTTTCCTCAAGAGTGGTAGTGTCAATCTTCTAATGCTTTAGTCAAACCAAGTCTTGGAACTCCCCTTCTCTACTCAATGACTAGACTTAGTTTAACACTTAGGAATACCCGCCTTAGGTTAGGAACCCTTTTCCTTAGCCTTAAAGTGAAGAGGAAAGGCCATCGAGGTGAAAATGGGTGGCTTTCCTGGAAATTTCCCCTAAGCTCTCCTACGCAGGGTAGGCCTTTCCCTTTAGCAAGAGTTTGAGTGGTAACAATACAAAAATAAAAGATTAAAGTGGAGAAGAGTGTGGGAGAGGAGAAAAAAGAAAAAAGAAGAATGTCAAACATCCAATACGATACTGATTATTTTGAGAACGAAATGAAGGAGGAAATATAATAAGGAAATGTAATATGTATGACGTTGGATCGTTTGGGATAAAGAGTTAGGCCTTAGGTGCAGCTGGATGACTAGAAACACAATCTTAATCATATTACCATTTCTTCTAGTTCAAATAACAAACTCAACGAATATATCTTTCCATTCCACCCAATTTTTATGGAGTTGCAAATCTCAAAATGTTGTGATGTTGCAATTCATACAAAAATGTTATACTCACACATATATTCCCTTGATCTTATTTGTGTTTGTCACTAATGTGAGGTGCTCCATTCAAAAATTGGTTGTTTGCAATAGCGATGTTTGTTGACATGGACATCTTTTGTATACCAAGTTTGATTGCAAACAATGCAATGATGAGTAGGTGTGTCCAACACCTATATTTGATCTTCTTTATCAACGAGTGCATGGCATATTCTTTCCAAACTTTGTGTTTTTATTATGAGAGTTCACTCTTTGGAATGTATTGACTTGTTTTGTGAGACCTAAATGGTTGCAATTGTGAAGGAAAGAACATGCAAAAGATTTGTTCTTTGTGTTTTCAATCATCCAATGAGCATAATATTATTAGAAGCATGACCCCTTCTTTTCCTTTTCACAATTCCAAGCTCTTTTATGCATTTTTATCCCTAAATGATGTCATTTCAATTTAGAGAAAAGTTTTTTGGGATATTCTCTATTTCTAATCAGGATTTCCGTACAATGCATACTCATCTTGACTCGATGTGTTTCGTCTACTCTAGAAGAAAAACTAAGAACAACTTCAAGAGTGCCTCGTCCTCCTTGGGTTTCTTTAAGTTAACTCCAATGGCCTGTACTTGTCTAAAATTATTTTGGAATAAAACATAGATGTGGCCTCTTGTTTCACAAAGTTATTTTTAATCAAATTCTTAGTATGATGCACATTAAAATTTCTATGATCTACTCATTGATAGATTTCTCCTTATGAAAAAGGTAAAGAAGGGCTCACAACAATATTTGTTGCTACTTGTTTCAATAGTACACTATGGAAATGGGACTCATTTACTTATAACATAGTTTGTGACTTCTGCAAACAAAGATTCCACATAACTTAAGAAAATCTCTCCAAACCTAAGAGATGTAAGTGTGACGAAAATAATAGGATACTTATACATCTATACATATAATAGGCCACTTATGTATAATCATATGTCAATACATCTAGGGTCTCAGATTTTCCTTGAGAGTCAGAAGAGAAGTCCACCAAATCTTTAGAGTGAGGATTAGTAAACCAAAAGACATGTTGATTAAGAAAAGTACTGAAAATGGAGTATAAAGGAAGCTTGTTGTATATGCCAATTGGCATACACAACATCCATTGTGCATGTTGTGTATGCCAAGTGGCATACATAGTAGGCCCAATGGGCATACAAAACAACCATTCGGCTTGTTGCGTATGCCAATTGACATACACAATAGGTCCAATGGGACTGCTCTATATGCTAATTGACATACACAATATCCACAATGAATGTTGTGTATGCCAATTGGCATATAGAGCAATCCCATTGGGCCTACTGTGTATTCCAATTGGAATACACAGTAGCCTCAATGGCTATTGTGTATGCCTCCCAACCTAGACTCGGTTGGGTTGGACAACGAGTAACCTCACTGAATAAGTGATTTTTCTTTTTGGGGGCAAATCGTATACCTTAAGGCTCAAGAAGGTTTAGTCACTAGGTTTGGAGACTCACTGGCCTCCCAACCTAGAAAGTTTCTTTTTCTTGGCTAAATTATCCAAATATACAAAAAAATTGACACCTTTCTTTTCTTACTTCAATGATGAAGGTTCAATTACTAACTTTTAAAGGACTTTTGGTCTCCTAACTTAGTGATTTATCTATCATGAGGAAAAATGATGGATTGGGAAATCAACAAGTACTTCAAGTCAACGACTTAGATGTTTTCTTGACAAAATGGTTCATAGAGATAACAACAAAAATATTGAAGGAGATTCTACAATGTGAATTCTCCATTACTCATAAAAAAAATCAAACTCTTATTCTATGCAACATTGAGTTTCCTGCATGGTTTCTTGGTGATTTAAAAACTTCTTCAACTCGTCAACAGTACTAAGGAGTCATTAAGGGATCCAATACCTTCATAAATATTTACACATCAAATTCAGGCTTGAAAAATTGATCCTAAATCCTCATAGATATAAACTACCTCATGTGCGAGCTCAATATCAACAAACTAAAAGAAGTATTGGCAAGCGATTAAAAATAAGTTTAAACGAGTGTTGGTGGAATCCCTTGATTTCTCAACTTGCAACTTACGCAACTATATGCAACTATATGAAACTTATGAAACTATATGCAACTATATGCAAATATGCAACTATATGCAACTATATGCAACTTTATGCAACAATGCAACTTATGCAACTATATGCAACTATATGCAACTTTATGAAACTATATTGCAACTATATGGAACTATATGCAAATATGCAACTTATGCAACTATATGCAACTATATGCAACAATGCAACTTATGCAACTATATGCAACTGTGTTGGTACCACAAACTTATATTCGCATGATAACTTATCTTCTTATTTTAACGAGTGTAGGTACCACCAAATAGGTATAAGTTAGATCTATCTTCCTCGAATGATGATCAAGATATAGTAAAAGAGTTTGAAAGTGAGACATGTTGTACTAGATCTACCGGTTCTAGATCAACTAGATCTGAAAAGGTAAGGAAAAGATTTCGTATACGCATGCAATTTTTTATTGCCAACAGAGGGTCGTGTAATTATGATGCTGAGAGCATAGGTGACATTGAGTTGCCCTTGAGGTATAGACATCTAGTGCAATGATGGGCACCTAAGGAGCTACCTGAAGTGGACACAGATTTCTTCAACAGTGGGAGGATGTATCGCATTGCTCCTTTGTCCTTACATGGATTGAGGTTATTTTCCATGGATGGCATAAAGGTCGGCTATGGAACTGTAACTAAATTGATGGAGTATGTCGGACCATTATACAAATACAATCATTGGTTGATGTTGGTCCAATATACGCGAAGTATGCAGAGATACGGAGTTGCCGCAAATTATATACAACTAGTAGATAACAATCAAAATAAAGGGGTAACTATGTATATTGATGGAAGGCCAAAAGGTACTGGAAACATTGCGGGCTTTATAAATAGTACACGACTAGTGGCAACAACTAAGAAACCGAATTGCATATTTGAGGGATGCGAAGGAAATCGTATATTTGTATGTGCAACAAAAACAATAGTTCCAGGTAAAGAGTTGTTGATCAATTACAACTTAAATCAAATAGATGGAGGGGGTTGCGGCTATGGGGGTAAATATATTACATACCATTCAACTCAACCTTTGATCAATCATTGTTATAATTTATCGCTGCAATATTTCAATTTTTTACTGCATATATTTCATTTTTCATTATTTATTTTCTGATATTACTGCAATATTTCATTTTTTTAATGTTACAATTACTTTCATAACTCTTGTTGATTAATTTATTTTGTCAACATCTATCCAAGGTGACCATGAGATATCATAGGCTACATCTGTCCAGGGTGACTATGGAAAGGCACCCATTGTGCCTCAGCAGGTAAATGTTAAATACAGTAACAACTTATGACTACAACTAAATTTCTGAAATTTCATTATTTTTTTTCTGATATTACTGCAATATTTCATTTTTTTAATGTTACAGGTGAATTTCATAACTTTTGTTGATTGATTTATTGTGTCAAATTCTGTCCAGGGTGACCGTGGCAGAAAATCACCCACTACATCTGTCTAAGGGGGCCGTGGAATGGCACCCGATGTGCCTCTGCAGGTAAATGTTAAATACAGTAACAACTTATGACTACAACAACTAAATTTCTGAAATTTCATTATTTTTTTTCTGATATTACTGCAATATTTCATTTTTTTAATGTTACAGGTGAATTTCATAAATTTTGTTGATTGATTTATTGTGTCAACTTCTGTCCAGGGTGACCGTGTCAGAAAATCACCCGCTACATCTGTCCAGGGTGACCATGGAAAGGCACCTGATGTGCCTCAGCAGGTAAATGTTAAATACAGTAAAAACTTATGACTACACCAACTAAATTTCTGAAATTTCATTATTTTTTTCTGATATTACTCTAATATTTCATTTTTTAAATGTTACGGTTGAATTTCATAACTTTTGTTGATTGATTTATTGTGTCAACTTTTGTCCGAGTGACCGTGTCCGAAAATCACCCGCTACATCTATCCAAGTTGATCGTGGAAAGGCACTCGCTGTGCCTCAGGGGGTAAATATTAAATACAGTAATAAATTATGACTACAATAACTAAATTTCTCAAATGTTAAAGTTCATCTCATTAATTTTATTCATCAATGTATTGTGGCATGGTCAACGTGGGAAGGCTCCCACTGAGGATATTGATGAGGATGAAATATTTTATTCCACTAACCCAATGACAACTGTAATGAAGGCCTTGAAGAAGGATAACATAGAATATCTAGGTTTTCTTAGCAAAAGACCCCTGACACAGGAGGACAGGGCAAGAATTGTAGAGCTACAAAATATAATAACTAAATGTGGGGTAAGTGGCATCTTCACATATTTTTATCAGCTATGACAATTTCATATCTATTTTTTTGTTTCATATTTTCTATATGATCTGATAAAGTAAAGTTTTCCATTTGTAGGAGTTTTTAAACCCCGTGCGTCGGGAACCTGTCGATCCTACAACTGTTATAGGTAGCAGTGATGGTCCAATGCAAAACAAATGTCAACATAGAAAAGTGCAAGTGAGGCTTTTTGAGCCTCCTGAGGTTCCCCTCGAATCCATTGATGAGCACAATGATTTTGACCGGCATGACATGCCAGAGCATGATGAGTCGGAACCTGGGACTCCACATGACTCCGAAGAGGAACATACTGTAGATGGAGAGGAAACTATTCTGCATGGAGCAAAACGAATTAAAAGCTCTGGATCACTAGATGTCACCTTTCCGGTGGATGACGCATGTGTTCCGATCAAGATTCAGAAGATTACAGGTAATTGTTAATTAATTGATTCATTTTTTTCATGAAATTGAAATGGACATTTGTTGATATTATTATAAATTAATGGATAACACGTTTTTGCAGGAAACAATGTTTTCTATAAAAACTTAAATGACAAAGCATTGGAGTTGTTTGGCCCCACCATTTGCACACGGTGGAATGGCCAAGATAGCAAAAAGAAAGATGATTTAATAGACCACATGGTAAACTTGTTCAGCAACACTTTTAACAAGAAAGTGGTTACAAAGTTAGCCGGCGAAAATTTAAAATATACCAGGGCCCAGTATAGGGAGAAAGTGCAATTAGACCTCAAGCATGAACGCCCTCCCATGGTTTCGGATAAAGAGTGGAAGGCCCTGATAGAGGATGAAAAGTAGAACTCGTTTAAAAAAAAAGGAAGACATCCACGAGCTGGTCAAGCAAGGTACAACACATGTCATGTTATCAGTGAAATATGATCATTTATGTTTTTCTTTCCTATTTTAAGTAACAATTATGATATCTAGTTTTTTTCAAAAATTCCATATGTAGGCTACTAGACACCTCCAAAGAAACCAAGGCCAAAGTGGAAAAGCACAGGCAGCATAAACTAGGCTAGGGTGGCTATGGAAAACTAAAATCTCGAATCGTAAGATTTAAATGATTTTGTTATTGTTATTTTTAATGGTGTTATGCATTGCAATTAAATATGTTCGACATTTCTGCCACCGAGGAGGACCTAAAGCTTGGTTACAAGAATGGTTTTAAAAGTGTGATTGAATATAGGAAAATATTGGGCCAGACTCCAATCTCCCCAACCACGCAGGTAAATAAAATAAATAAGGAAATCGTAGTAGCATGCTTGTAAATTCTATTCATATTTTATTATATCACCCTTAACTAAGTATTTATGTTTGTTTTCAAGCAACAGTGTTACCGCGGCAGTGAATCTAGTGATATTCAGCAGACACTATGTCATACAAGGGTGCACATGTCCAATGATAGTGGGGAGCAGAGTACTCATTCCGGTATGTATGCTTTAGAATTAGAAATATTTACTGTGATTGTAGATATTTATTTCCTATCTTATACTTATATATTATCTTCTCAAAATTGAAGAGCATGTAGCTCAGGAGGGTGAACTGCGAGAGGAACCAAGTGGACAAGAAATTAACGCACCAACTGTCACAGCTACACAGACAGGTAAAGAGAAATAGTGTAATGTTAATCAAAATAATGAATTAGTTATTTCAATTATATTTCAACATATCGATATGATCATTTTCATTGTTGCAGTTCACAATCCTTCACAGATGCCTCGACGCCCTTCTCAGCGATGTACTAGAAGTATGGTACATGAGCGCATGGAAACACAAGCAATAGAAGGACAGGGCACAAAATACAATGTCCTTAGATGATTATGATACCCTAATTGTCAATTTTAATGTAAAAAAACATAAATCAAAGAAAAATTAGATGTATAAATTCATGACTTGTATTTGGATGTTTATCGATGTTTATATGTTCATATGCTTCAATATTTATATGTTCATATGTTTTGATGACTATCCTAGTTATGCATGAATCTCTATATGTTTTATATATAAACAAAATCATTTTTTGGGTATGGGGAATTGAGAGCGATGTGAGGGAGGGGAGAGGCCATATGGGCTTACACCTTCACGTGATTGGCCCTATTCAGTAGAGAATAACCTATTCTCGAAACAAAGAGAAGCTCATTAAGGTATGCGACCACTTAAGTTTTTTCTAAAGTATTTTACATAACTAAATGCATGTTTATTTGCTTATATATTATTTACTCATATAAAGAATTTGTCCTCTATGATTCATGCAGGTCTTGGTGATGGAAATGCATCTCGTGGACAACTCTTATCAAGTTTTATGGGCTAATGGATCTGGCGAAAGGACAATGATAAGGTAAGGGTTTTGACTGTTTTTTAAAGTAGGCTTTATACTAGTAAAAGTTTGCAATCCTCATGAAATGATAGAATTGCATTTTTGGTAGACAAGCATCAATTTTTTTTAAAAAGTATGAATCATAGACTGTGGGAAAAAAAAAAATTGTATTCTTACATTGACCAATACAACTATAACATATTTTTAGTACAAAATCTTAACCACACACACACACACACACACATATGAACCCTAAGTAAACAAATGATAGAAGATAAAGGGAGAATATGTACTAATAGGAGTGAATGAAGATAATATTATGAATAATGGAGTGGAGAGTGCACTCTAGCCTTGAATTAAATGATACTTGCATCCAACATGTCTCATTGTAATGTATGTTGTGATAGTTGTGTCTTCTCACTATAATGTATGTTTCTATGTCCATCATGGTATTCCTAGAGCACCACCTATCATTCATGATCCAACACATAGTAGTCAAGAATCCCATTCATTTCTAATGTGTCCAAGTGATCCAAAATCGGATAAAGAAGCCTGACAGGGCTTGAAAAATGCTCAAAAATGAAAGTGCTCAGAATTCGACAAAACCAATGCCATTGCGTCCGTCTCGTCTTCCTGATTCTGGCAGTATATTTACTTTGTCAAACGGACTCCGTATGCGAAAGTTATCGCGTTCTGATCGGAAGCCCAAACAGGGAAAAAGTCAAAGCTCAACTGGTCAAAAAGTCAATGCTGATGATATCAGCGTGCTGACTGTGCAGGAGATGACGTGGCACTCTCTAGCTGATGGTGATTGGGTAGGTTCACTGACAAGGAAGACATGTGGCAGGCAACTGGACCAGTCAATAACTGACAAGTGGCATTAATCTGTCAAATGGGGAGATGCCACGTGGCCCAGTCATGGGCAGCCACGTGGCACCCAGTCATCAGTTGAAGTGGCATGTTTCAAAAATTGTTTTTGAGGTCTATGGGATTTGAACTCATGACCACCACCAAGCCCAACACCTTAAGAAATGGTCATTTACCAATGCGCCACATTAATGTTATGTTATAAAACCCATATTATAAAGCATATAGCATGGTATTATGGCGCATAAAGGAGGGGGCTGGGGGCTAAGCCCCAGCCCGTGGTCATGTAAAACCCCCATATATCCGAGGGCGGGGGGCTATCCCTACATAAAATGCGCGGTTATATTATGTATACTATATGACCGTTTTACATATGGAGAACACGCGCGCGATTTCACATGGAGTCTACGATTATATTGTGTTTATATATGACCGTAATCTTTGTTAAATGGAGCGCGGGTTTTATGTAACTATTTGCTAATTTATGTGCACGGGGTTTATGTTTTCATTTGCACGGTTTCAAACGACCCGCCACATGTCTCGTTTTTATTTGGTTTTAAAACGGTTAGCACTTTTTCCTTTTGCGCGAGGTCGTATGACCATATGCCCGAGTGCTTGACGGTTAGGGGCTGGAGGCGCCTTAACCACCCTACTGTTTGCACCATTAGTGCAGTTGCACCCGGTGCTGGGTTTTCACGCTTTAAAATGTGTGTGAGCCAGGTTCAATGACAGAGGGTGCGTTTTGTAGAACCTGTGACAGCAAGCTTGAAGGGGAAAACTTCCAGGAGGCATAACTTCTTCATTTTTCGACCGATTGAGGTGCCGAAAGAGCCCAGACAGGGGTTTTGGGATGCTCTGAAGCCATTGGAGCAGTCAGAGTAGATTTATATGGAAGGGAAACCAAGAAAAATCCAATTTGATGCAGAGAATCTTTTGAGGAGGAGACGTTGTCGGATCATTTCTAAGAGTTCCGGACGTCCGTTTTGCGTGTCGTTTTCTTTCCATGGTTCTAGAGATCTGGAAAAACATGACCAGATCAATCTTATAGCCATTTGGCATTGCAGTGATGTACTTTTGAGCTTTTGAATAGAAATAAAGAAGCCTCCCCCACAGAGAAAAGGCCCGGAGAAGTAGGCAAAGTTGTGCCGAACTCCGTTATCAATCTGCGTGTTATGGTTTGCTGTCTATTATTCATTTCAGATCTGCATATGTGTATATGGCTATCATAATTCCTCTTCTTTCCTCATTCTTTCACTAAGTTTTTCAAATGGTTAATTAAGGCATGCAAAATTAAAACTCAACCATAAGTCATTAAAAGATCCTACGGATCAAGTGGTATCAGAGCTAGTTGACATTTGGATTTGAGTTGCATGTTAACCAAGGAAAAGCTACAGCGTGGTGAAGGCGATCTTGTTGCAGAGAATCCATTAATTGGATTGAGAAAAAGAGCTTCTCACAGCGAGAAGATGGCATCGGAAGAAGGGATTTCTCAAGATGAGAAAGAATTCCGGAAAACATTCCTTGCTATGTCGGAGATGGTGAAAGTCTTGTACGAAGATTACTTGGAACGGAAGCGACCATTTTTGGGTGATTCTTCAAAGGGAAAAAGTGAAGAGGAAGAGGACCATCCTCAGATTCCTCCTTCACCTCCATCAACACCTCCTTCTTCTCCTTCTTCTTCAAGTTCAAGTTCTAAATCTAGTGGAAAGAAAAATGTTCATAAGAATAAACATGAAATGCCATTGTTAAAACTTGATGTAAAATTTGAGTTGCCCATATATGATGGTGAAGTAAATGTAGAAAAACTTGATAACTAGATCAGGCAGATGGAGGTATACTACAATGTGCAACAGATCAAGGATGAGGCCACACAAATCAAGTTGGCATCTTTGAGGCTTGTAGGTACAGCTCTTATCTGGTGGCAAAGCAAGCTGCAAAAAGGAACACAAAATGTGGGTAATGTATTTCCATCATGGAAGGATTTCATTTCTGCACTTAGGAAACAATTCTATCCTTTGGGTTATAAAGAAAAATCAATAATTGAATGGCAATCTTTAAAACTAAGAAAAGGACAAACAGTGCAAGAATACATCGATGGATTTCAAAAAATGGCATTAATGTTAGACATTCCTTTGCAAACACAAGAAACCCTTATGAAGTTTATAGGAGGTTTACCTGCACATATTAGAAACACTATTTTCATGTTTGGACCCACTAACCTTGATGAGGTTTCTATTCAAGCTACGTATATTGAAGCAGGGAAAGCAGGTGTGTCAGGGGAATCATCGTCTTCAAGGAAAGAGGACAAGAGGAAAAGGCATGGCAATGGCAAGAATGCAAATGCAGTGACAAAGAAGGAAGGAAAGCCCTCTTGCAAGCATTGCAAGAAAGAGGGACATGATGAGGACAGATGTTGGCAGTTGCATCCCGAGAAGAGGCCA
>JASDQU010736406.1:45885-70769 GCA_032191745.1 Picea mariana | reverse complement strand
CCAATTATTCATCCATGGCCTTATTCCAAAATTCATCCTTGTTGGCTTCTTCAAAACAGTTTGGTTCAATTGTAGATAAGAGTGTTAGGTGTGTTTGTTCCAGTGAACGGATTCTTTTTCTAGTCTCAACTCCTGCATCTTTGTTTCCGATAATCTGATCTGAAGGATGATTCTTCTGTACTCGTTTAGTGGGTGTCTTTGGAAACACTTGTTGAACTTGATCTTTTGTTTCTGTCAGATTCTATTCATCTTCCTCTTCTACTTCTTTTTCATCTTTTGCTTCTTTTTCGGAAGGTTGTTCCATGGATTCATTTTCTTCTTCCTTTGATTCTGGTTTGCCTGTTTCATTAATTGTTACGTTGATTCTTTCCACAATTTTGTTCAATCTAAGATTGTAACACTTGTATGATTTCCTTGTACTTGAGTAACCAACAAGTACTCCTTTGTCCACACGAGAGTCAAACCTTCCCATTCTTCCATCTTCTCTTTTGATGTAGCATTTGCTTCCANCATAAGGAGTTTTGTCAGTGTTGTTTCTGAGCATTACTCTATTTTGAATGTGAAATTTTGTATGCATTGCTTGTGTCCAAAAAATATCTGTCAATTTTGAATCCATTAGCATTGTACAAGCCATTTCCTGTATTGTCATGTTCTTTCTTTCAACAACTCCATTCTGTTGAGGTGTCCTAGCAACAGAGAATTGCCTTTTTATTCCATGATTGTTGCAATAGTCCATAAATTTCTTTGAAGTGAATTCTCCTCCATTATCATATCTCAAGCATTTGATTTTTGAATCCAATTCATTTTCAACCATTTCTTTGTAGATCTTGAAGTTTTCAAAATCTTCTGACTTATTCTTGAGAAAGCAAACTGTAGTCATTCTTGTATAATCATCAACTAACAACATAAAGTATTTCTCACCATTTAAGCCCTTTGTTGTAGTTGGTCCAACTAGATCAGTATGTACAATTTCCAGTGGTCTTGTCGTTGAATATTCCTTTGATTTGAACCTAGTCTTTATTTGTTTTCCTTGTTGACAGTTCTTGCATAAAGTGTTGGTTGGTTTCGTGACATGGGGCATTTCTCTGACTACTTCTCTTTTACTGACTTTGACAAGGTTATAAAAATGTATGTGACCCATTCTTCTGTACCATAGCCAACTTTCATCTTCCTTTCCTAGACAACATTTTTCATTTCCAATTTCACTTAACACATATATGTTGCTTGAAGTTCTTGCAGCTGTAGCAATCAATTTTATTGAACCTTCTTTTCTTATATCACACTTTTGTGAATCGAAAGTAACTTTATGATCCTGGTCACACATTTGACTCACACTTAGAAGATTATGTTTCATATTTTCTACTAGTAGAACATTTTCTGTCTTTGCATTCTTGTTCCCCGTTCGGACTGTGCATTTTCCAATGATTTTGGTTGAATTATTATTTCCAAAGGAGACTAATCCATCTCTTTCCTTTCGTAATGTAAAAAATCTGTCTTTATCACCTGTCATGTGTTTTGAACACCCACTGTCAACATACCAACCACTTTTCTTCTACTTAGCTTGTAGAGAAAGTGTGCATTCTTCATTACTATATTGATCTTGTTTTCTTATCCATATCCTTTTTTGAGGTTCCTATCTGTGACCATTGTTATTCTGTTGCAGTTCTTTAGGACAGACTGTCATTCTGCAATCTTTGGTCATTTCCAAAATTGTTACAATTGTAACATTCCACTTCAGTGCTCAAAGATTCAAACCTGTTGTAAATTCTTCTGTGTGTTTCACTAGGCCTTCTTGGATAACCCCTTTGTGTATGACTTTCAAAATATTTATTGTTCATGTTGTTAGCTCTGCAATTTACATCTTTATGTCCAAAATTATTACATGCATAACATAAACCAAAAAATAAATTTTGATACCTGGGAGTTGAATATCTTCTGAAAGGAGGTGCTCTTATGAATCCTTATTCTTCTTGAGGCCTATCTGTTGGTTGTTCATTCTAAAATCTGAATCTTCTTGGTGGATGAGTGTTCCTGTAATCTTCCTTGTATATCTTCCTATCCCCTCTGATTGTTTCTGCATAGCTTTTTGGATGTGTTTCTTACTCTATTTTTTTGGATATTGATCCATTTTCTGTCTGATTTTATCCATGTCTGGTCTTGTCAAAATGAGATTTTTTACTGCTAATAATGTCATCCAAAACTTTTGAGCTATTCTACATATTTTTCTTTTGAATATCCTTTCTTAATGTGACAATTTCTACTTCCAAGTTTCCAATAATCATGTCCTTTTCTTCTAGCTTTTCTTTGAGTGCTTCTTCAATTCTTTTATCTTCTTCTATTTGAACCTTCAATTTTGTGATCATTTGTTCTAGTTCTTGAGTGTCTTCTTTCTTGTCTAGTTCTTCTTGTAGTTTCTTGTTCTTCTTCTTTTCTCTTCTAATAACTTCTATGGCACACATTAATTCTTCTCGAAAGTGAACTTTTGTCTCTTCAATTTCTTCTTTGAATTCTTCATATCCTTCTTCGGCTTCTTCATATTCTTCTTCAGAGCTTCTTTATCAGAGTCTTTTACTGCCATGAATAGAACTCTTTCTGTCTCACTACCACTGACTTCATCTTCATCTGATGATGATATGTCTTCTTTGGTGCATAAGTTTTTCTTGAAAAATTTCTTTGTAGTTCTTTTGCCTTTATATGTTTGGTTTCCTTTTGAGTAACCTTCATCATTTCTCTTTTTCTTATGGGGACATTTGTTAGCAAAATGACCAATACCATCACAATTAAAACAAATTAAATGAATCTTACCTCGATACTTACTGTGGGTTCCCTTGTTCAGTCTTTTGACGAAGTTGACCACTTCTTCATCATCTTCTAAGTCGTCACTGTTGTTGCTTTGTTCTTCTTATTTCTTTTTATTTTTCTTTGATATTTTGGATGCTTTGAAGGCTGCTTCTTTTACATTTGGATTTTCCTGTTAAGTTCTCATTTCATATGTTGTGAAGATTCTATGCAGTTCGTCCATGCTTATTGAGTTTAGATCTGATCTTTCTTCTAGTGTTGATATCTTAGGGTTAAATATCATAGGAATATATCTTTGTACATTTTGAACAATTACAGATTCTTTGATTTCTTCTCCCAATCCTATGATTGCATTCACTGTTTCATCGACTCGTAAGAAGAAAGGGTCAGGCTTAAAGCTATGCTATAAGAGGACAACTTTAGATACTTCTCCAAATACACGCATCACTTCTAGATGTTTCTTCTAGGATTGACTAAGGTTGACATCAATGACAACCAACTATCCAACATTTTAAACGAGAAATTTATTCATTTTTATATGTGATAATTTCGTCAAATTCTTTTTGCATCCTTGATATTGACTTTTGATTTTCTTGAAATATCACCTTTGAAATATCTTTAAAGTCTTTTGATGAAGGTATTATCGATTTTGACCCCATAGCAGTGCATTGAAGTGTCATTATCTTCTTTTTATAGGAAAATGTCACAAACCTTTTCTCCATGTTTAAGATAAAGGTACCTAGATTTCAAAACCAAGGTAATCCAAGAATGATGTCAATCTCTTCTTTATACATAGTTGTAACATTGAATTGAGATATATATTCATATTCAACAATTGTGACTTGTAACTCCTTAATTTCATATAGTTTCGTGCGAAAAATATTTTCCTTTTCAATTATATTCATCTCTAAAATTAATAATTGATTTCTCAAATTAATTTTAATATAAGTATCATCCTCGTCGTCAATCATGATGATGACGATGTTAAATTATTTTCCTTTAATACTTCCCTTTAATATAAATAGCCTAAAACATGAAGTATGACAACCTTCATAAGAAAATCTTCAATGTGTTATTTTTGAATTGTTTTTTTTATAACTTTGAACATTTTTTCTTACTAATCCTTTTTAACTTCTAAAAACTGAGTTAGATTACTTTTTAATTAATTTGAACCTTAAAGTAAGCCTTACACACAATTCTTTAATAATTTTGTATTATTAAGAACTTTAAAGGTCTGATTTAGTCCCTTTAAAGGTCTTATTTCATCCCTTTTACTTCTACGCTATTTTGTTAATATATAATTTTCCATGGTAATCTCTTTTTTATTATGAGATATAATTGATTTTTTTTCTTTTATTTTCCTTTTATTTAACTTAATTCTTAATTCTCTTTAATATTTTTAATACCTTGATTTGAAATTATACCTCTAGTGAACACCTTTTTTAAAAAATTATTTTTATAACTTAATTCTTAATTCTCTTTAATATTTTTAATACTTTGATTTGAAATTGAAATTATACCTCTAGTGAATACCTTCTTTTTTTTAAGTTATTTTTATAACTTAATTCTTAATTCTCTTTAATATTTTTAATACCTTGATTTGAAATTATACCTTTAGCGAACACCTTCTTTTTTAAAAGTTATTTTTATAACTTAATTCTTAATTCTCTTTAATATTTTTAATACCTTGATTTGAATTTATACCTATAGTGAATACCTTTTTTTTTAAGTTATTTTTATAAATATATAGTCAAATTATAATGGTCTAATACTCCTCTTTTGTTCAATGACACTTTAATTCTATTAATATTTACTTCTTCAATTAATGATAATGTACATTTTTATAACCTTCCTTTTTAACCTCTTAATGAACAAGTGGAGTTGCTAAGCAACAAGTCCCTGCCATGAAGGGAGAAAACAAGTGCTTCCATGTTCATAAAAACCGTATAAATAAATAAAAACTAATAAACACTCAACACTGTATATTGTTTATTGTTTGTAAGTTTATGACATATAGTTTTGTATAAATAAGAGGTGTAATTTTTCCATATGAGTATTTGAAATGAGACCAAGCCAAAGATGAACTTTCTGAATTCTTGTTTTAGATATTCCATGTTATCACCTGGGTTGAGACTCATCAATGATTTCAAGAGCACATGAAACACTATCTGTTCAATAAAACAACACTTATGAGCATTGAAAACTTAGAAAATGTAGTGCAAATATGACATAATTATGTGGTTACATTTTTAGTTTCATCTTCAATGTAAACCAACTGATTGTCCTTCCAATTTATCATAGAGCTTAGAATGCACTTTTCTATGTCCACATTTATTTGTTCTTTCAGTTGTGGAGATTTGAGAGAACTTCTTATGAGGCCATGCAACTTCTTCTACAAGTTCCCAATCAGCATAAGTATTTAAGACTTCCCCATGAGCTCGTTGAGTGATTTGGGATAAGAGGGAACAAATATTATGCCATCGTTTTGTAGAACCACCTTGCTTACTTCTGGGTCCGTTGATACGATTGTGGGGTTCCCAATGAGGTGTGATTTGAATACCTTTCCATATCTGATCACGTCAAAAACCAAGAGTTGGGATAAATAATTCTAAATATGTAGAAGAGACGCAGTAGATGGTTTGTTTATTCGAGATTTAAAGAATACCAGTTTTGAAAACCTCTTCAAAGTCCTTGAGTTTTTAGTATTCTTCATTTCGCCCACATTGTCTTGTCCCACTCGAAAGGATTGGATGAAGCTAGTACAACCCCTAATTGGATGAAATTCGATAATGACAATAATGATTTGTTGTCATTATTGAATTTCATCCAATCCATTCAATAATGACAATAATAAGGATTGAAATCCAATAATATGAAATTCAATAATGACAATAATAAGGATTGGATAAAATTCAATAATGACAACAACTCCTTTTATTAAATATAATGTAACCTCAACAAGCTGATTGTACACTGCCAACTATCCTGGCCAGCTGTACTTTCTATTTTTGTTTTTCTTGAGCCTATTTAGCTCAGCTATTTCCCCTTTCTAGACATCTTCTTCATGTACTCGTTTTGTACTTTTCTTCTTACATTCTAATATACTGTTTTTTGTTCTATTCTTTCTCTCTGCATTTCTTGCTTCACAATTTATCATGGTATCAGAGCTTCAGTGGTAAGCCTCTTCACACAGGATGGAGAGCAACACGATCCTCAAACAGCGCAGAGATTACACGGATCTTGAGATCACGTGACACAGACTTTTTCACAAGGATTGGAGAGTTGTCCACCATCTGCTCAAAAGATCAGCATAAGAATCTCACGCAAGGAAGAAGAGCATTGTACGCTCAAAAGGCTAAGGTAACAGAGCGTACTACACTTGAAAGTTCAAGGAGCAGAAACACGAGAAGGAAGAAATGTTAAAGAATCATGAAAACTTTCAGGATTCGTCAAAGATTCATGAAGAAAACCTATAGAAGGCAAAAATGCTAAAGATTTCAAGATTCTTTGTTCAAATTCATCAATTCTTTGTAGAGAATAGAAAGCATCAAAGAACTCGTGAACTTCTTTCAAATCTTTGAAAGATTCACGAATTTTTCTTCCGCGGGTGCAAAGATTGCATCTAAGGAGCAAATTACAATCATCGCAGCAGTAAGATCCGTCCTCCGAAAAGATCTGAGGCGGAAATCCAGTTCAGAAGGGACGAGGAGAGTGTGGAAAAGGAAAAAGAGTTTCAGCTGTTAGATTTGGCGCAAAGGACTGATAGTCGTTGGATCAGTGAGAAAGTGCACGAGGTTTAGTTCTCTGGAGCGCACAGGAGAAATTTTTACCTGCGAAGTCACGAAATCATCTGGATCGTCCATCAAGAGACACATGGTGAGATCTCGGTGTTTCACTGACTCGCAAGGTGTAAAGGTCAGAAGACTTCCGTGAGAATTCACAAATCATGAAATTCTGAGTCATTCTGGACCGTTGGATCGAGAAGGATTGTGAGTCATCCATCTCAGAGGACAGGTGGCAGCAGATCCAAGCGCCATCAACATTTCATCATTTCGGAGTTCGGGATATCAGAGGTCTTGTTGAAAAAAGGTCAGGACACTCCATGGTGAAAGTCCCAAAAACCCAAAAATATCACAGCTGTCCATTCGTTCGGACACGTGGCGGAGATCGAGGAAACCGTCGGTATTTCGGCTACCGAGGTTTCAAGTTGACAGAGGATTTGGTGTCACAAGTCGCGAATTCATGAAACGACGAGGACCGTCCACCTTGCAGGGACATGTGGAAACTATCTAGGCCTTCGGGGAAAGTCTTGAAAGGAAAAGGCAAATTGGCATTTCGGAGTTCGCGGTTTCAGAAACTCTAGGACAAGAGTTCTAAACTCGTGAAATAACAAATCGCGAAATCCCGAAGGGATCTAGACCTTCAGATCACATAAATATCTGGACCATTGATCGGTGTTTAGGCATATCAGGGATCCCGCAGACAGAGTACTAGACCACTTCGCATCGCGAAGTCTTGAAACGCAAAATCCCGAAAAGGCACCAAGATATTTCGACAATCGGCATTTCGGCCATCCAGGAGACAAGAACTCAACCTTTAAACTCCTGAAATGTGAAATCACGGAAAGCCAGCAGTGCTTTAACCTTTAGGCATGTGGTCACATTGTTCAGAGACAAAGGGCCAATCTAAGGCCATTAAGCCCTCTTCAGCGTTCAGTTGATCGAAGGTTGGAGAGACAAGAGATCAGAGTACTCGTATAACGAAGTCCCGAAGTCAGAATCGCGAAGCCAAAAATCGTGAAGTCAAAAATCGTGAAATTTTGAAACACAGAGTTCTGAAATCACTTCAGACCTGGGTTTAAGCGAAAGAAATAGGTAAATACAAATTTTTTCCTTCTATTTTGTTCAAATTCTTTAAATATGGCAACGTCTAGCAATTTAGGACCAACTTAGGGTCCGATTCTTTTTGGAAAGAACTATGAGTTATGGTCTCTTCGGATGAGATTGTTCTTGCAAGCACAAGAGTGTTGGGATCCAGTGGATCATGGATATGTGGAACCAGATCCAACAGACCTTGCTGCCATAACAAACCCACAGAAAATTGCTCAGGCAACTCAGAGAAATAGAGAAAATAAAGATAAATTTTTGATTCAAAATTTTGTGGATGACTCGATTTTTTCAAAAATAACAGGCGCTGGTACTTCAAAACAAGCCTGGGACATCCTTAAATCTTCCTATCAAGGAAATGACAGCGTCAAAATAGTTAAACTTCAGACCTTGAGGACGCAATTCGAGACTCTAAGGATGACAGAGTCTGAAAGTGTGGATCAGTTCATGACCAAAGTCATGGGAATCGTGAACCAGATCAGATTGACTGGCGAAGCCATCACTGATCAATTCATTGTTCAGAAAGTCCTCATAATTTTACCCAAGAGATTCGAAATGGTTGTAACAGCAGTCCTTGAATCCAAGGATCTGTCAAGTTTTTCAACAGATGAATTAATTGGTTCTCTGGTGACACATGAGACCAGACTGCATCTCACAGATGATTCAATATCCAATGCTTTCAAAACTCAATTCTCCTTCAGCAAAGGGAGAGGCAGAGGAAGAAGCAAAGGTCACCAAGGAAGTGGGAGCAATCAAAGTAACCATCACTCCAGTGGAGGTAATAGACAACAGTATCTGAATCAAAATTTCCAAGGTCAAAGACAACAGCAACAAAATCAACATCAGAATTTCCAGCCTCAAAGAGGCAGAGGGAGAAGATCAAATGACAAAACAAGCATACAATGCTATTACTGCAAAAAGGATGGGCACTATGAATCTAAATGCAGGAAGAAGAAATTATATCAGCTCTTAGGCAAAGCACATGTGTCAAATCATACGGAAGAAACCTCAGGAGGTATGTTTCTCTCATGCCACAAGACTGAAGAACCACCTAAAGATCTCTGGTTGTTGGACAGTGGATGCAGCAATCACATGACAGGTAACAAAGAATTACTTTCATGCATTGATTCTTCAATCTCATCTGATATTACACTTGGAAATTATTTCTTAGTCAAGGTTCAAGGAAAAGGAACTGTTCCTATTCTTACTAAACATAATGTCAAGAAAGACATAAACAATGTCTATCATGTTCCAGATCTGAAACATAATTTGCTAAGTGTACGATAGCTCATTGAACATGGCTATAAGGTAATTTTTGAGGGAGCATCTTGCAAAATATATGACAAAAACCCTAGCAGAAAATTGATTTCTGAAATGCATATGACTCTGAATAGGATGTTTCCCCTTACCCTCAGAACTGCAAATCTGATTCAACCATATGCACAAAGTGCATCAACCCTGAATGAAACTATGGTTTTGCATACAAGATTTGGACATATACCCTTTCAGAGTCTAAGTCTTCTTCAAAATAACTCCATGGTCAAAGGTCTTCCTATATTTAAAGAGCAAATTCCCCCATGTGAGTCATGCATACTTGGAAAACATAAGAGAACTAGTTTTCCACAGTCTTCCAATCAAGCCAAACAACATCTTGAACTTGTTCACACTGACCTATGTGGACCAATGCAAACAGAGTCCATAGGCGGTAGATTTTATTTTCTAGCGTTTATTGATGATTTCAGCAGAAAAATATGGATCTATTTTCTCAGACACAAGTCTAAAACTTTTGCAAAATTCAAAGAATTCAAGGCAAAAGCTGAAAAACAGAGTGGCAAATATATAAAAGAACTCAGTTCAGATGGAGGAGGAGAATACAAATCCATAGAATTTGCAAATTTCTGCAAATCACAAGGCATTATCATGCAAACAACAACCAAGTATACTCCACAACAGAATGGAGTGGCTGAAAAGAAAAATCAGACAATAATGAATATGGCAAGAACACTTCTCAAAGAGAAAAGTTTGTCAAATATTTTTTGTGCTGAAGCAGTAGCATGCTCAGTTTATCTCTTGAATAGATCTCCAACCACAAGTCTAAAGATGAAAGTCCCCCAAGAAGCATGGAGTGGGACAAAGCTCAATGTTGTGCATCTAAGGACATTCGGATGCATAACATACGCTCACATACCTTCCGAATTAAGGAAGAAACTTGATGATAGAAGTGAGAAATGTATTTTCACTGGATATAGTGAAACATCTAAAGCTTACAGGATTTACAATCCAATCACCAAGAAACTAATTCTCAGCAGAGATGTAAAATTTCTGGAAAATCAATTCTGGAATGATTCAGAAAATCAGCAAATGGATAGTCAAAATCCATTGCTGCCAAATTCTAAAAATGCAGAAAATTCAGGACAGCAAGTACCTCAAACTATTCTTCCAATATTGTAGGTACAAAGACAACCTGAACACTCACAGGATAACTCAACTTCCAACAGAGACTCATCCTCTGAAATTCAAAATCAGAGAACTCGAAGTCTGAGAGAAATCCATCAGCAGTTGGATGACTTTGAACAGCATAACCTTTTTGCTTTAATGTCATGTCAACCTACATCTTTTAAGGAAGCAGCTAAGGAGCCACATTGGGTTCAAGCCATGAACCAAGAAATTGACTCCACTGAGAAGAACAAGACATGGGATCTTCTTGATTTGCCAAGTCACAAGAAAAGTATTGGTGTCAAGTGGGTTTACAAAACTAAACTCAATGAAAAAGGGCAGATTGAAAAACACAAGGCAAGACTTGTTGCCAAAGGATTCTCACAACAACCAGGTACTGATTATGGTGAAAATTTTGCTCCAGTAGCAAGATTAGACATTGTAAGGACTCTATTGGCCATAGCAACCCAACACAAATGGCAGGTATACCAGATGGATGTCAAGTCAGCATTCCTAAATGGTTTTTAAGAAGAAGAAGTTTATGTTGATCAAGCACCTAGATTTGAAGTCCAAGAGCACCCAGCCAAAGTATATCGGTTGAAGAAAGCCTTGTATAGCTTAAAGCAAGCTCCAAGAGCTTGGTACAATAGAATTGACACTTATATGATCAAAAGTGGTTTTAGCAGAAGCCAAACTGAGCCAACTCTTTACACCAAAACAGATCAGCACGGTAAAATTTTGATTGTATGTTTATATGTTGATGACATGATCTACATTGGAAATCTTGAGTTAACAAATTTTAAACATGCCATGCAATCTGAGTTTGAGATGACAAATCTTGGCATAATGAAATATTTTTTAGAGATTGAGGTTAATCAATCAACCAAAGGAATTTTTTTCTGTCAGCAAAAGTATGCAGCGGACATCATCAAAAGATTTCGCATGAAAGGATGCAATCCAGCAGAAACCCCTATACCCCTAGGCACAAAATTGAGTAAGAATGATGAAGGTCCTATAGTGGACTCTACCCTATACAAAAGTTTAGTAGGCAGTTTGTTGTATCTTACAGCAACTAGGCCTGACATTATGTATGCAGCCAGCCTTGTTTCCAGATTCATGGAATCCCCCAAAGATTCTCACTGGAAAATGGCGAAATGAATTTTGAGATATGTTGCAGGAACTCTCAATTTTGGCTTATGGTACACTAAATCTGATAGTAATCATCTTTTTGGTTACACAGACAATGATTTTGTAGGTAGCCTAGATGATAGGAAAAGCACATCTGGACATGATTTTCACCTGGGCACGAACCTGATCTCATGGGCATCAAAGAAGCAGCCAATTGTCTCAATATCTTCTGCAGAGGAAGAGTATGTCGATGCTACCTCAACTTCCAGTCAAGCTGTGTGGCTGAGAAGAATATTGAAAGATATTTCACATACAGAAAAGGATCCAACTCCTATTTTCTGTGACAATACTTCAACAATTGCTTTATCTAAAAATCATGTGTTTCACAAGAAAATCAAACACATTGCCACTCGTTTTCATTTCATACGCGAGCTAGTCAATAATGGTGATATTGCACTACAATTATGTGGTTCTCGAGATCAGCTTGCTGATATCTTTACAAAGCCACTAGGAAAATCGGTTTTTGATTTTTAGAGACAGCACTTAGGCATAACCAGTGCTGATGTTTGTAACTGTTGAGTTTAAGAGGGAGTATTAAATATAATGTAACCTCAACAGGCTAACTGTACACTGCCAACTATCCTGGCCAGTTGTACTTTCTATTTTTGTTTTGCTTGAGCCTATTTAGCTCAGCTATTTCCCCTTTATAGACATCTTCTTCATGTACTCGTTTTGTACTTTTCTTCTTACATTCTAATATACTGTTTTATGTTCTATTCTTTCTCTCTGCATTTCTTGCTTCACAATTTATCACCTTTTAATGTTGTCATTATTGAATTTCCAATAGTCAAATTATTGCATCTTTTTAGTTCTCTTGTCACACTTGGCAAAGGACATAATATAAAAAATAATAGCATGACTCTACAACATCTGGGGACTCTCAGACATGAATCATGTTCTTTGTACGTAAAATCATGTACGTTATGAGACATTTTTTTAGTCAAGAACCTGAACTAGCTCGTGATATCAAATAAATGTTGTGGGTTTGCCCTTATGTGAGACAATCATTTCAGGGCCCGCTTTCATGAGAAAAGGATTATGGTGTTTGGAATAAAGGTCGAGAAAAATAAGTTAATGATGAAAACCTTATCCATCATACATATTAGAACAGATATCTAAAAGAAAAGTTTATACGCTCCAGGCTTCTGGTTTCATTCTTGTATTTAAAAAAAATTCACATTCCATATGAATCCACCCAAATTTGCCAAATTGATAGTTTAGTGGTTTATTAATTACATACATTGTATCTCTTCTCACAGTGTTATTTACTCCTTTTGAAAGAAACCATATGAGATGAACTACTAAGAAACTGTTAAACTGTGCAGGCTTTGTTCTACGTGTGCTCAGAATTCTTGTACCACCTGAATCGCTCACCATCTCATTGCCACTTGCACTCATTGATAAATAATAGAATTAAAGTTTTAAAAAATAGATTTTTAAAATAATGTCATTTAATAATTGTTTTATGATACGGGGATTAATAATTGTTTTATAACATCGGGGATTGTGGTGGAAAATATAAGAGTGTAACCTATTTTCTTAGCACTTACATGTTTCAGTTCTGCATGCAACACACCTAACACCTACCAGCTTCGCTTTACTAGTCTGGTTGTCTACATGTGGGAACAACTTCGCTTATGGGTTTTCTACATGGATGAGGAAATAATTTGTTTTCTACATGGATGAGGTAATAAAAAGTTATGGAAAAAACAAAAACAATGCATATTTTAGAATTATAATATATGTAAAAAGGAAAATTGAGTAAAAAAAAAGACTTTTTTTTGTCCTGTAATTTTTGTTAGACCTTGAGAAAAATGATGCTAAAAACCATGTTTTTGATGCAAAATTGATGCTAAAAAACTGTTTTTTCAAACATTTTGGCACAAACATGATGTGTGCAAGAAGTGTCCATTGAAAAAAAGATGTAAAAATAACACTTCAAGGAGCATGCACTGAGAACAACAACACAAAACCTATGCGAAGTTGAAGCAAAATATGAAGAGAGGAAATTTAAGAATCTATACTTATGTTAAATTGTAGAAATCTTGGTGAATCTCACTAATTCTTAAAATTCCAACCATAAAAAAATTGGTGATAATTTTGGAAAAAAATTCAAATTTCTAAGAATTTCATACAGTTTCTAGAAACTCTTGGCAATTTTTAGAGTAAAATATTATACTTATGTTAAAGTGTAGAAATCTTGCAGAATCTCACTAATTCTTAAAATTCCAACCATAAAAAATTTGTTGATAATTTTGGAAAAAATTTCAAATTTCTAAGAATTTCATACAGTTTCTAGAAACTTTTGGCAATTTTTAGAGTAAAATATTTGTATCCTACATATCTTGTACAAATTATTTTAGAAACAAATGGAAATTGGTGAAACTTTTTTTGGAAAAAAAATAGAAAACTTATGATGTACCGATTAAAAATATTTAGATTATATATCACATATATTTCTCATATATATCATAGAAGGAAATAGATTGCATGCACAATGGACAATATGAAGCAAAATATTATACATTTATTGATATGGAAGAAATGTTTCCTTGTGTCTTCAAGGAGGAACCTCAAACAAAGCATATCTAAGATTAGAAATGATTTCTCAAACATCATTTACAATGCTTCTACATATTTATATAGTACTTTATATACCCTAAGAACATTCTAGAGAAGAAACTTTCTAGTAGGTAGAACCTTCGAGTAAGCCTTTTTACAATAATTGTGTTCACACTCACATAGGCCTTATTTACTAATCATGGACTCTATACAAACAAATACAAATGATATATATAAATAGGGATTGATGGAGGTTAGGACCCTAACATTCCCTCACCCTTAAAAAGCATCCTTTTCCTCGAGGCTTGAAATGTGGAAAGTGCTACAAAATGGTTGTTGGTTCTCATGTGGAATCTTTTGGGTGTATCTTTCCATTGTATTGAAACTTCTTGGATCATGCAGTAGCAGAGATTACGCTCTTGTATTTCAAGGATGGCCTCATGCTACAACCAAACAAAACCTTCTTCATCCAATTTGGGTAGATCATTTTGAACCTCGTAATTGGATATAGCCACTTTCTTTAAGTAGGAGAAATAAAACACTGAAGGGATCTAAGAGTGGTTGGGAAGTGCTAATTTGTAGCTACCTTCCCAATACACTTGAGGATCATATAAGGGCATTACAATTTGGATCCAACTTCTGGTGGTGGTATTATTTAAGAGAAATATACTTATATGGATGTAAATGAAGGAATACCCAACCCTCTTCTTTAAAATGGAATTCAAAGTGATATTGATTAGCCTGTTGCTTCATCTAATTTTGAGCCATGACTAGATTATAGTTTAGAGTGTGTATAATGTTAGCCCTATTTGTAAGGGTTTTGTCAACCTCTTGTAGCTTGGAGACACTTGGTAGGTAAGATAATACAGATGTAGGATTTTTACCATAAACTACCTCTAAGGAGGTCATGCCAGTGGCACCATGATAGGTTGTATTATAGAACCATTTAGATAGGGGTAACCATTTAACCCATTGAGACTATTTCTGTGAAGTGAAGCACCTAAGATATGATTCCAAAAACTTGTTGACAAATTTTGTCTAACGATTAGTTTTGGGGTGATAGGTACTACTATGATTCAATCGGGTGCCCTGTAGACTGAAAAATTCTTACCAGAAGTTACTAGTGAAAGTGGGATCATGGTCCATGACAATAGATTGTGGCGTACCATGCAGTTTGAAGATATTATCCATCAAGACTTGAGAAATTGTGGAATATTTAAAAGGGTGTTGAAGGGATTAAAAATGGTCATATTTAGAAATTCGATCAACCACAACCATAATAAATGATTTATTGCTATATTTGGGAAACCCCACTATGAAGTGTTTATGCTTTGGTAGAGCATCAGGAGGCATTCCCACTTATGGAGTGTGGTGAGAATACCTCCCTCACTAAGAGGGAGTGATGATGTTTTGTATCTTCAGATAGGTATTCGCACAGGACCTTAGGTGTTGGGCATATGGAAATCATCGTGGACACCACATCACACTTTTGTTTTGGTGAAAACCCCCTTGGATTCAAGTGGGGGCTTCCTAGTTTTGGTGATGGGATTTGTTGGCTTGTGTTGGGGCTTCAAACCCACAACGAAATCCTAATTTGATGTCAACTTGTGGAGGGGATTATATGTTTGCCCCTAAGGATTTCATATAAAGAAGAGAGGTTATTGTTACATTACACATCATACAGAATGTGTGGAGACATGATGGTGATAGAATAACTGAGTCTGCACTTGTGCTAGGAGGCTTGGTGATCTCAGCAGAGGGAAATTATGTAAGGTGGCGAATCTTTCCCTAAAGAGAGAAGCGAAGAAGGTTGCACATCTAGAGAAAAGTTTTCATACAATACATTATTTGCAGGAGGATGGAGCACATATATACATAGTTTGTAAAAGGAAAAATGTCATATAGGGTATACACCATTTGCAAGAGAGAAAACATGTATGTAAACGGGTTTCCAGTAGGGTGAATCATGTATATGGTTTTATGGGTAGGTACAAATCCATACAGGTTGATAAGTGATGTTAGTATGCCGTAGAGGTGTTCTATAATATATTTGTGGCTAGAAAAGATTTCCAAAATCTTGTTGAGGTTTGTTTCTCTAATTTGTATAGTTATTAGAGAACAAGGTTGTTCTCAGTTTTGGTGAATTTGGAGGACGAGTTTGTCCTCAGATTTTGGTGATATTGTATTGGTTGGGAGGGCTATTTTTACCCTCATGATTTCTGATGATAACAAGATTACAGAACTGAAATTTGTGTCTCATGTGTATTAATGATTCATCTTTGATATTTGTGTTTCTGTTGCATATATTTTCAGTCATTAATTTTCAGTGTAAAATTGTTCAGTGATAACAACTTGGGTTTTACTATTAGATCATTAGGAAGAAATTTTTAGATATGAAAATTAGTCACATAGAGTTGCACGTGAAAATTGGCATGGTACAAGAGTTTGGGATCTGGAGAGAAGGGGATCATCTTGACACACATTTTGGCCACAACACTAGAGGAGTGTTGTGCTTGTTCTTATTCTTGTTTTTGCTATGAACTGTTCATATGTGATAGCTTTGAGAGGGAGCTATAATGAAGGTTGCAGGTGGAAAAAAGGTTAGATGGTCTATGGTTTGAGACAGGGAGATAACAATCCATACAAAGATTTGTGGGCTATTGCATCTCGATGGTGTGGAAGGTTGGTATTTTTGGTGGATTTGTGGAGAGACCAGATCAAAACAATATGTTATGTGTCAGATTTCCAACCCTATGGATGGGCTTCTAGTGGATTTTCATAATGAGTTGTGACGGGTGTAGCTCAAATTCTTTGGCATGGATGAGATGGCTTCGTGTGTATGTCAAGTTGATGAGATAGAGTCTTCATCGGGTCGGAGAATTGAACAGTGTCGAGGTATGACAATGTATGTCGTATTTGACTTAGGAGGATGAGGACATTTGTAGAGATGAGTTGTGCAGGTATAGAGTGGACTGGACTAATTGGCCAACCATAGGTTGGGACTGTTCAAATGAGGAAACATAATCAGTGGTAGTATATGCAAACAAAAAGAGTTTTTGGTAACTTGGGTGATGGACTTGGGAAGAATTTCATTGGATTGTCGTGACTTGAGGAATCTTGATTCTTTCCTTGGAGGATAGCATGGTTCTTATCTAGTGGGATTCATTAGCACATGACATGGGCACGTGATTTGTTTGTGAGTTTCACAGTGTTTTAATTAGGTATGTATTAGGATCTTGGTAGGAAGACCAGGCATGTAGTACAAGGATTTGGAGCACTGGTATTCCAGATGGAGTTAGGGGGTGTGCTACGAGTGGAAAATGTTCTATAGTTCTAGGAGTATGCTCTTAGCCTCAAGGATTGAGGAGTAGGTATATGCAGTTTTTTTCTGGGATGGATAGGTGTTATTGGATATTCAATTGGTCTTCCCAGGTTTTGGGAACCTTTTTTTTAGGGGATCTATGCATGAGATATGTTTCCATGGTTTGAGAGGATATTGACTTATTAGCGGTGATATTGAAATAGCTTCATATTAGCGGTGATTCTTGTAGTTAGGGAGGGCAACCTATATACGCTGAGGGGACATACTATGCATAGTTTGATTAGTAGGAGTAGGGAGAGAAACGAGGTGAGGAAGGTGGCCCAACCAATAGCATAGAGGGAGTAGGTAGCTCCACTAGTGGTGAGGAAGGTGGCCCCACCATTGGTGAAGCAGGTAGCTCCACCAATGATGAGGCAGGTGGCCCCACCAATGAAACAGGTACAGAGGGAGAAGGTAGTTTTACTGGTGGTGAAGAAGGTAGCTTCGCTAGTGGTAAAAAATCATAGGGAGATAGATTTCAAAGAGATTTAGCCCTCAATATCTAGTAGGGAGGAGAATCCTCTGAAGAGTATGCAGAGGATAATGGATAGGGAGAAGGTAGCTCCAGAGGTTTTGTATACTCATAAGGAGTTTGACTTCTGAGGAAGTTAGGAGACTCATAGGGAGAGTCAACCATTGAAGGGAGTTCCCCCTTAGGTTTAGGTGGGAGAGAGGTATCCTACAAGAATGACAGGAAGGTGTCATGGGTCACTACTACATATGGGCGGATTATTCCATGAAATTTTTCCACGTTTCCATTATTTTCATGTTTTTTTTAAAGAAGTCGGGATTTTCGTCGATATTGCCAAGAAAGTTAGTCAATATTTCCACAGATATGTTTTTTAACCTGGTCAGGATTTTCGTCGCTGTTTCCATGAAACTTCATCACTATTTCCATGAAATTTCGTTGCTATTGCCACGAACAATTTGCCTATCTCAAAAAGCATCTGCTAACGGCTAGTTGACTAGTTGATCTATATATACCTGAATTTAAGAGACTTTGCGACACAATTGATATAGTTGTGACACTATTGGTGTCTTTTGTTTGAGATTTTTATTTTTTCCGTCACCCATCGGTTGAACAAATCCAATTCTCGATATACATAGCTCAGATTTTGAACTTGCAAGGTTAGTATGTTTTTTTTATTGATGTACTCATTTAACTTGTAAATTTTTGTTCAAATGTCAAAATTTCATGTACCTTGTTTTTTCCAGCTTGATTATATATTATATGTGTAGTACCATATTTCATGTCATTGGTTTTTGGATCTAGTTAGTATATTCTAGGGAAATTCATGTGAAATGTCAAGAAAAATATTTTTCAAAGAAGTGTTTTAAGAAGAGTGAAAATCACTCCATCAATAAGTCAATTCAAACATTAAAAACAGATGTCATTATCAATCTATATTAATTTGAGCCTACAATTTCTTATGTAAATTTAATCCTTATTACAAAATCAACAACTCATAACAACTTTACCGGTTGGAGTACTAATGTTTGAAATAGAAATTCATGGGAAAAAAATCCTCTTAAGTCTAATTCTAAGGCTAGTGTATGGTGTTGAGTGATTCAAGTTTGAGAAATTTTGACCACTTTCGTTAAATGGTGTGTAATTATTTTCCACGGTGATTCAATACACACTAATCTAAAGTACAAATTGAAGCATATTGATCTTAATAGTTAATCAATAATAATAATAAAAACATGTCAAAATGTCTTAGAATAAATAAATGTGAGGATTGTAGGTCACTATAAATAAACATATCATAATCGAAAGGAGTAGCTAAAATATCATGAAGGAGTAGATAAAATATAAAAATTTGACAACTTACTGTTTGGTATGGTGTATGTAAGACAATTACTTGTCAGGACAAGGATTTGTCACTACAAACGAAAATGATAGGAAGCTTGCTCGGTTAAGAGTGGCATTAGAGGCGAGGGGCGATGGAAAATGTTATTTCCCTTGCTATGATTACAAAGGCTTGCAAAGAAAAAGACTTTTAATAACAGCAACTAAAAGACATTGTAGGGAGAAGAGGCACGCCGAAGGGGGTTATGAATATCGTCCCTTGGTAAGAAGATTCAATATTTAATGTATTCTTTGTAATAATCATCATGTCATGAATTTTAGTAACATTTCTTATCGGGATTTTTATATTTTCTATACACACTAACTTTTCTATGTTGTTTTTAAATATATAGATGATGTCCCCAAAATGTCGACCTCCAAAGAGTTATTTTCCAAGTACTAGCAGAAACACTCCTTTACAAGGTGATGAACTTTGAGATTAGATTATTGAAGTTGTTGACAAAGTTTTTAATGATGATATGGATGGAGATAACATTAGTGATTCAAATCAAGAGGATGAGATACATAGATTGATCCAAGACACATTTTCTCCAATGGATGAGGACAACCAGGATGATAGTCATGATGTTGATCCTCTACTCGAGAAGTCATGTCAACGTCTTTATGAAGGCTCAACAACAAATCTTTTATCTGCTATATTTTTTTTGGTGAACTTGAAGGTTTTGAATGGTTTATAAAACACATGCCTCACATAGATACTAAGGTATTTAATTTGTTAATTATTTATGCCTGCATGTTCACAAATACTTAAAAGGTTCAATTTTTTCCTATATTGCTATTGTTTTCTAATTTGTAAATTAGTATATTGGATTTGATATTGATGATTAATATTGTTTACATTGAATTATTTTTTTGAATTTTGTATATTGTTAGGTGAATTTCTATTACCGACATCAAATATTTTGCCACACACATATCGAGAAATATCCGTGATTATGAAAGAAATTGGAATGGACTATCAGGATATTGAATGATCATATCATATACTATGGACAATATGCATTAGAAAATGAATTCCCACAATGTCAAATAAGTATATATCGAACCGATAAAGCGTCAAAGAAGGTTCCTCGCAAAGTTCTTTGTTATATTCTGATAATTCCACGTTTCTAGCGGTTGTTCAGGTGCCAAAGTATAGCACAGTTTACGGATTTCCATGCAAATAACAGAAATCGAGATGATGTTCTTAGAATTCTTGCAGATGGTTCTGCATTGAAGTACATTGAAGAAAAGTAGCCATTTTTTAAAGAAGAACCTTGTAATGTTAGACTTTCATTGGCAGTTGATGGTCTCAATCCAATTGGAGAGCTTCGTTGTACGTACTCAGTGTGGCCTGTTTTTGTTATAAAAAATAACCTTCCTCCTTGGATGTCGATCAAGAGAGAGAACACAATGTTGACATGATTGTTCTAGGTATTTAATTATCTTTTATTTGCTTTAAAGTATGACAAAATATTTCATTTCTTTGTTTCATGCATGGTAATTATTTCTTTTATATATAACGGCATCTAGATAAGCATAATTAATCATGCAGTATGTTGAACCAATTAGGTAGGTACCAGGTTAAATATATGAACGCATATATTGAGCGTCTTATCGATGATTTGTTGAAGTTATGGGTTGGCGTCACTATGTATGACATATCTAGACCAATAGGGCAAAAACAATATCAATTCCATGGAATACTATCATGGAAAATTCATGATGCTCCCGGGTTAACACATTTTTGTGGTATATTGTTACTTTATTTTGTGATTTAATATTATATATATATATATATATATATATATATATATATTGAAAATATCATGCATTATTTTAAATTGTAACTCTAATTTGACGCTACATTAATTCATATATCTTGTAGGTCTTCAAACAAAGCGTAAATTTGCATGCCCATTTTGTGGTCCGTGGATAAAATATCGTCGTTCAAGGAGTTTAGGAAAGGAAGTGCTTGATGAGTATAGGAACTTTCTGCCTAAGAACCATAGTTATCGAACTATAGACAAAGAAAAATTCAATGGTAAGGAAGAAAATGGAAAAAAACCACGAAGAATGACACCTCGCCTATGGAAGTTGGAATATATTAGAAATCCTCAAGGTACGCAAATTATTTATGTATGACATATTATATAAATCTTTGGTTACTTTCATTAGTATTAATTTCATTTTGTCCCATTAATTAGTGTTAATTTCAATTTGTTGATGTTTCATGAATGTCGTTAAGGCACGAATGGGCTTCCACGAGGAATGAAAAGTTACCTGATGCAATTCAATAGATTTCCATACTACGAGCACCTATGAATAGTTCTTCTATTTGATAAAATGCATATCGAGAAGAACATAACATAATTGTTATGGAGAATATTATATGGAAGGACCGACAAAGAGAGAATTGGAAAGATTTGCTGTGACATCCAGGAAGCTAATCATGCATTGCAAAGTGTTATTATTAGTTCTAATGGCGATGGTCGTGAAAATAATACTAGTCTTCCTTGGTTATTGACAGAGCAATAGAGAAATATTGTAAAAGAGGTCATTCGAAAAATTAGGTTTCTAACGGGGTTTTCGTCGAACATACAAAATATCTTAACGAAAAAGGGTGATTTTGGTGGGGTTAAAACACATGACTAGCATACATTCATTAAGGTAATTAGTAGTTTATAATATATTTCCTTATTGGTATGCATTTTTTGGAAACAAATAATAATTATTTGTTTTTTGTTACAGTATGTTCTACCTTTATCTCTCCCAGATGACATTGACAACAACATAAAACAAATTATTTATGTACTTGGAAAATATATGAGGTAAGTATTGTTTTATAAGGAAAATGTACTTATTATGTGATTTTTAGCGGAACTTATTGACATATTATGTTTTATCTACAAATTTATGTATGCCTTGATATTATTTTATTTCATTGACATTTGTAGGTGGCTATCATCAAAACAAATACATAAAGAAGATATAAGGTATTGGAAGAGAGAAATTCCCCGAGTAATGTATCAAATGCAACGATATCTACCTCCAACATTTTTCAATGTACAAGAACACTACCTCATACACCAAGTTGATGAGATTGAATTATGTGGACTAGTACACACAAGGTCGATGTGGATGGTGGAGAGTTAGTTGAAGTCACTAAAGGATTTTGTTAGACAAAGAGCACAGTCGGAGAGTTCTATGGTTGAGGGATATATGGTATATCAATGCATGGTGTATATTAGTCAATATCTACCTAAATTAGCAGAAAATATGAATATGCCTCGCATTTGGCATCTCGACTCCATCAAAAAATTTGAAGGGGATGTCATATTGGGGAAAGGTAACATGAGGACTATGATAGGTAATTATTAGATGTTGACGTAGATTTAATATATTACAAATTTATTAATTATTCATTTATTAACAATAGCTAATTAATGATATCAAATTGTTATTTTATCATATAGTTGCTCGAGAGTGGGATGCTTTAGATTTATACATTTCAAACAACCTTGATTGGATGGAGCATTGGATAGAATATACTGAAGAATGCTTCGATAGGTTATCATGGGAAGGGGTGAGTAAGATGATTAAAACAACGCATCGTCATTGAGATCAATTTCTTGATCTTACATCAAGGGAAGTCGATTTAGCCTTTGGTTTAAAACATAAACATGCAAGTAAAAACTTTTACCCACATTTTCCTAGTTATTTCCCAATTTTTCAATGTATTTGGTTTGTTTAATTTTTGAAATATATATTTTCTAGGTCCTATATGAGGTTTATTAATTGGCAATGTATTTTTTACTTGTTGTCCATGTTGCAGTTGAAACATCACAAGGATATGTGGTGTAATGGTCGTAAATTTAGTATCAAAATGTTGGATGATAAGATGAAAACCTCGGATTGTGGGATAACCACAGTGTTTAAGGTCACCGACATTTCCTCTAGAAGTGATAGAAATCTGGAAGAAACTGAGAATAGTTACTATGGGCATTTGGAGGATATAATTGAGTGTGATTTTAATTCCTTTAAAATAATTTTGTTTGAGGTTAAATGGTAAAGGCTACGGATGCATGAACGTGATCCTGGAAGAACTGTTATTGAGCATGATAATGGATTTACCATGGTTAATACAAGGGCATTTGAACCGAGTACAGACCCTTATTTTCTTCCAAGTCAATGTGATCAAGTATTTTACTTAGAGGTACCTAGTAAAGCCAGTTGGTCATAGGTTGTTAGATATGATCCAAGAGGAAGACCAATAAAGTATAATCATGTAGTCGGGGATGAAGATAATAACAAGGAAGAATATCATGATTATGTAGATCAGGAGCAGGTGGCTCATGTAGTCGATGTGTTAGTTGAAGAAGTTGATCATCCAAATGTAGGAGACGACGATCTCATTGATGATATCGATAACTATATTAGTGAAAATGATGTTGATGATGATGTTGATATGAATGATCCTTTCACCAATATCAATTCTGAACCAAATGATGATATAGATGTTGAGATGGATGAAGAAGAAGATGATTGACACTTAATTATTGAAAAGAAGAGGTATCTGTTTATATATTTTATATGATCTTTATATGTTTTTATTTTGTATAATATAGTATACGATACATGTTCTTTATAATTTCAAATTAGGTACTATGGGGAAATTGAGAGTGATGTGAGGGCGGGGAATAATTAGAGCTTCCACCTTCATGTGGTTTCCCCTGTTTAGTAGATAATGAACTATTCTTGAAACCAAGAGGAGCTCTGCACGACTGCGCCTAATCATACCAATGATGTAGGTATGTCCATCATCAATTCATCATGTAAACCATAAACCCTAATTTAGTGGAGTCATCGATTTGTCGGGTTTTAGTGTTCCCAGTGAATGGATGTGTTGTTGTTGACATGGAATGGAACAACACATGTACGTTCTTAATTTTCTTCCTTCACTTGATATGGGCCTGGTCATACCTAGCCTTGAATTGAAAGTTACCCCTAGTCTTATTCATCGCCCTTCATGACACTTGTCACCAAACGATCATTAGATCACAAGTTTGGATGCATATGGGCATTGGGATCATGAGGCTTTATAACCCTACAGTAACAAGAGACATTAATTTAACTTTGACTAGATTGAAAGGTGCGTGCAATTGAAAATACTAACAACCCAAAACTAAAAGGGATCAATACACAGAATGTCAATGAGAGGTGATCTGTCCGTGGTGTGTAGGAAGAGGCCTAGCACCTTCAAATTTATCATTCTCCAAATATTTTATACAAATTTTACAAGGAAATTATACTAGGACTAGACACGGGAAACAATGACCAATTAATGGGGCCAACGTTGAAATTTTTTCAAACTATTTCTGTATGCATTGAAATTTGACATGGATAGACTATTCGCATGCCTTAATGAAATGGGAGGGTTTATGAACTCAAATTTGACTCACACACCTACTTTCTTCCATCATCAATTAATCATGTAAACCATAAAACCTAATTTAATGGAGTCATCTATTTGTCGGGTTTTAGTGTTCCCAGTGAATGGATGGATTGTTGTTGACATGGAATGGGACAACACATGTACCCTCTTAATTTTATTCCTTCACTTGATGTGGGCCTAGTCATTCCTAGCCTTGAATTGAAAGTTACCTCTAGTATTAGTCATCACCCTTCATGACACTTGTCACCAAATGATCATTAGATCACAAGTTTGGAGGCATATGGGCATTGGGATCATGAGGCTTTATAACCCTACAGTAACAAGAGACATTAATTGAACTTTGACTAG
>JASDQU010736406.1:26909-45835 GCA_032191745.1 Picea mariana | reverse complement strand
AATTTTGAGATATGTTGTAGGAGCTCTAAATTTTGGCTTATGGTACACTAAATATGATAGTAATCAGCTTTCTGGTTACACAGACAGTGATTTTGCAGGCATCCTAGATGACAGGAAAGACACATCTGGACATGCTTTTCACTTGGGCACAAACCTGATCTCATGGGCATCAAAGAAGCAACCAATTGTCTCAATATCTTCTGCAGAGGTAGAGTATGTCGCTGCTACCTCAGCTTCCAGTCAAGCTGTGTGGCTGAGAAGAATATTGAAAGATATGTCACATACAGAAAAGGATCCAACTCCTATTTTTTGTGACAATACTTCAGCAATTGCTTTATATAAAAATCATGTGTTTCACAAGAAAAGCAAACACATTGACACTCATTTTCATTTCATACGCGAGCTAGTCAATAATGGTGATATTGCACTACAATTTTGTGGTTCTCGAGATCATCTTGTTGATATCTTTACAAATCCACTAGAAAAATCGGTTTTTGATTTTCAGAGACAACACTTAGGCATAACCAGTGCTGATGTTTGTAACTGTTGAGTTTAAGAGGGAGTATTAAATATAATGTAACCTCAACAGGCTGACTATACACTGTCAGCTATCCTGGCCAGCTGTACTTTCTATTTTTGTTTTGCTTGAGCCTATTTAGCTCAGCTATTTCCCCTTTCTAGACATCTTCTTCATGTACTTGTTTTGTACTTTTCTTCTTACATTCTAATATTCTGTTTTATGTTCTATTCTTTCTCTCTGCATTTCTTGCTTCACAATTTATCACCTTTTAATGTTGTCATTATTGAATTTCCAATAGTCAAATTATTGCATCTTTTTAGTTCTCTTGTCACACTTGGCAAAGGACATAACAGAAAAAATAATAGCACGACTCTACAACATCTGGGGACTCTTAGACATGAATCATGTTCTTTGTACGTAAAATCATGTACGTTATGAGACATTTTTTTAGTCAAGAACCCGACCTAGCTCGTGATATCAAACAAATGTTGTGGGTTTTCCCTTATGTGAGACAATCATTTCAGGGCCTGCTTTCATGAGAAAAGGATTATGGTGTTTGGAATAAAGATCGAGAAAAATAAGCTAATGATGAAAACCTTATCCATCATACATATTAGAACATATATCTAAAAGAAAAGTTTATCCGTTTTAGGCTTCTGGTTTCATTCTTGTATTTAAAAAAAATTCACATTCCATATAAATCCACCCAAATTTGCCAAATTGATAGTTTAGTGGTTTAGTGGTTTATTAATTACATACATGGTATCTCTTCTCACAGTGTTATTTACTCCTTTTGAAAGAAACCATATGAGATGAACTACTAAGAAACTGTTAAACTGTGCAGGCTTTGTTCTACGTGTGCTCAGAATTCTTGTACCACCTGAATCGCTCACCATCTCATTGCCACTTGCACTCATTGATAAATAATAGAATTAAAGTTTTAAAAAACAGATTTTTAAAATAATTTCATTTAATAATTGTTTTATGATACGGGGATTAATAATTGTTTTATAACATCGGGGATTGTGGTGGAAAATATAAGAGTGTAACCTATTTTCTCAGCACTTACACGTTTTAGTTCTGCATGCAACACACCTAACACCTACCAGCTTCACTTTACTAGTCTCGTTGTCTACATGTGGGAACAACTTCGCTTATGGGTTTTCTACATGGATGAGGTAACAAAAAGTTATGGAAAAAACAAAAATAGTGCATATTTTAGAATTATAATATATGTAAAAAGGAAATTTGAGTAAAAAAAAAAATACTTTTTTTTGTCCTGTAATTTTTGTTAGACCTTGAGAAAATTGATGCTAAAAACCATGTTTTTGATGCAAAATTGATGCTAAAAAATTGTTTTTTCAAAGATTTTGGCACAAACATGATGCATGCAAGAAGTTTCCATTGAAAAAAAGATGTAAAAATAACACTTCAAGGAGCATGCACTGAGAACAACAACACAAAACCTATGCGAAGTTGAAGAAAAATATGAAGAGAGGAAATTTAAGAATCTATACTTATGTTAAAGTGTAGAAATCTTGGTGAATCTCACTAATTCTTAAAATTCCAACCATAAAAAAATTGGTGATAATTTTGGAAAAAAATTCAAATTTCTAAGAATTTCATACAGTTTCTAGAAACTTTTGGCAATTTTTAGAGTAAAATATTATACTTATGTTAAAGTGTAGAAATCTTGGTGAATCTCACTAATTCTTAAAATTCCAAGCATAAAAAATTTGGTGATAATTTTGGAAAAAAAATTCAAATTTCTAAGAATTTCATACAGTTTCTAGAAACTTTTGGCAATTTTTAGAGTTAAATATTTGTATCCTACATATATTGCACAAATTATTTTAGAAACAAATGGAAATTGGTGAAACGTTTTTTGGAAAAAAAATAGAAAACTTATGATGTACCGATTAAAAATATTTAGATTATATATCACATATATTACTCATATATATCATAGAAGGAAATAGAATTGCATGCACAATGGACAATATGAAGCAAAATATTATACATTTATTGATATGGAAGAAATGTTTCCTTGTGTCTTCAAGGAGGAACCTCAAACAAAGCAGATCTAAAATTAAAAATGATTTCTCAAACATCATTTACAATGCTTCTACATATTTATATAGTACTTTATATACCCTAAGAACATTCTAGAGAAGAAACTTTCTAGTAGGTAGAACCTTTGAGTAAGCCTTTTTACAATAATTGTGTTCACACTCACATAGGCCTTATTTACTAATCATGGACTCTATACAAATAAATACAAATGATATATATAAATAGGGATTGATGGAGGTTAGGACCCTAACATTCCCTCACCCTTAAAAAGCATCCTTTTCCTCAAGGCTTGAAATGTGGAAAGTGCTACAAAATGGTTGTTGGTTCTCGTGTGGAATCTTTTGGGTGTGTATCCTTCCATTGTATTGAAACTTCTTGGATCATGCAATAGCAGAGATTACGCTCTTGTTTTTCGAGGATGGCCTCATGCTACAACCAAACAAAACCTTCTTCATCCAATTTGGGTAGATCAGTTTGAACCTTGTAATCGGATATAGCCACTTTCTTTAAGTAGGAGAAATAAAAGACTGAATGGATCTAAGAGTGGTTGGGAAGTGCTAATTTGTAAGCTACCTTCCCAATACACTTGAGGATCATATAAGGGCATTACAATTTGGATCCAACTTCTGGTGGTGGTATTATTTAAGAGTAATATACTTATATGGATGTAAATGAAGGAAGACCCAACCCTCTTCTTTAAAATGGAATTCAAAGTGATATTGATTAGCCTGTTGCTTCATCTAATTTTAAGCCATGACTAGATTATATTTTAGAGTGTGTAGAATGTTATCCCTATTTGTAAGGGTTTTTTCAACCTCTTGTACCTTGGAGACACTTGGTAGGTAAGATAATACAGATGTAGGATTTTTACCATAAACTACCTCTAAGGAGGTCATGCCAGTGGCACCATGATAGGTTGTATTATAGAACCATTTAGATAGGGGTAACCATTTAACCCATTGCGACTATTTATGTGAAGTGAAGCACCTAAGATATGATTCCAAAAACTTGTTGACGGATTTTGTCTAACGATTAGTTTTGGGGTGATAGGTACTACTATGATTCAATTGGGTGCCCTATAGACTAAAAAATTCTTACCAGAAGTTACTAGTGAAAGTGGGATCATGGTCCAAGACAATAGATTGTGGTGTACCATGCAGTTTGAAGATATTATCCATCAAGACTTGAGAAATTGTGGAATATTTAAAAGGGTGTTGAAGGGATTAAAAATGATCATATTTATAAATTCGATCAACCACAACCATAATAAATGGTTTATTGCTATATTTGGGAAACCCAACTATGAAGTGTTTATGCTTTGGTAGAGCATCAGGAGGCATTCCAACTTGTGGAGTGTGGTGAGAATACCTCCCTCACTAAGAGGGAGAGATGATGTTTTGTATCTTCACATAGGTATTCGCATAGGACCTTAGGTGTTGGTCATATGGAAATCATCGTGGACACCACATCACACTTTTGTTTTGGTGAAAACCCCCTTGGATTCAAGTGGGGCCTTCATGGTTTTGGTGATGGGATTTGTTGGCTTGTGTTGGGGCTTCAAACCCACAACGAAATCCTAATTTGATGTCAACTTGTGGAGGGGATTATATGTTTACCCCTAAGGATTTCATATAAATAAGAGAGGTTATTGTTACATTACACATCATACAGAATGTGTGGAGACATTATGGAGATAGAATAATTGAGTCTGCACTTGTGCTAGGAGGCTTGGTGATCTCAGCAGAGGAAAATTATGTAAGGTGGTGAATCTTTCCCTAAAGAGAGAAGCGAAGAAGGGTGCACATCTAGAGAAAAGTTTTCATACAATACATTATTTGCAGGGGGATGGAGCACATATATACATAGTTTGTAAAAGGAAAAATGTCATATAGGGTATACATAGTTTGCAAGAGAGAAAACATGTATGTAAACGAGTTTCTAGTAGGGTGAATCGTGTATATGGTTTTATGGGTAGGTACAAATCCATACAGGTTGATAAGTGATGTCAGTAGGCCATAGAGGTGGTCTATAATATAGTTTTGGCTAGAAAAGATTTCCAAAATCTTGTTGAGGTTTGTTTCTCTAATTTGTATAGTTATTAGAGAACAAGGTTGTTCTCAGTTTTGATGAATTTGGAGGACAAGTTTGTCCTCAGATTTTGGTGATATTGTATTGGTTGGGAGGGCTATTTTTACCCTCACGATTTCTGATGATAACAAGATTACAGAACTGAAATTTGTGTCTCATGTGTATTAATGATTCATCTCTGATATTTGTGTTTTTGTTGCATATATTTTCAGTCATTAATTTTTAGTGTAAAATTGTTCAGTGATAACAACTTGGGTTTTACTATTAGATCACTAGGAAGAAATTTTTAGATATGAAAATTAGTCACATAGAGTTGCACGTGAAAATTGACATGGTACAAGAGTTTGTGATCTGAAGAGAAGGGGATCATCTTGACACACATTTTGGCCACAACACTAGAGGAGTGTTGTACTTGTTCTTATTCTTGTTTTTTCTACGAACTGTTCATATGTGAGAGCTTTGAGAGGGAGCTATAATGAAGGTTGCAGGTGGAAAAAAGGTTAGATGGTATATGGTTTGAGACAGGGAGATAACAATTCATACAAAGAGTTGTGGGCTATTGCAGCTCAATGGTGTGGAAGGTTGGTATTTTTGGTGGATTGGTGGAGAGACCAGATCAAAACAGTATGTTCTGTGGTAGATTTCCAACCCTATGGATGGGCTTCTAGTGGATTTTCATAATGAGTTGTGATGGGTGTAGCTCAAATTCTTTGGCATGGATGAGATGGCTTCGTGTGTATGTCAAGTTGATGAGATAGAGTCTTCATCAGGTTGGAGAATTGAACAGTGTCGAGGTATGACAATGTATGTCGTATTTGACCTAGGAGGATGAGGACATTTGTAGAGATGAGTTGTGCAAGTATAGAGTGGACTCGACTAATTGGGCAACCATAGGTTGGGACTGTTCAAATGAGGAAACATAATCGGTGGTAGTATATGCAAACAAAAAGATTTTTTGGTAACTTGGGTGATGGACTTGGGAAGAATTTCATTGGATTGTCGTGACTTGAGGAATCTTGATTCTTTCCTTTTTGTATTGCATGGTTCTTATCTAGTGGGAGCCATTAGCACATGACATGGGCACGTGATTTGTTTGTGAGTTTCACAGTGTTTTAATTAGGTATGTATGAGGATCTTGGTAGGAAGACCAGGCATGTAGTACAAGGATCTGGAGCACTGGTATTCCAGATGGAGTTAGGGGGTGTGCTACAAGTGGAAAATGTTCTATAGTTCCAGGAGTATGCTCTTAGCCTTATGGATTGAGGAGTAGGTATATTCAGTTTTGTTCTAGAATGGATAGGTGTTATTGGATATTCAATTGGTCTTCCCAGGTTTTGGGAACCTTTTGTTTAAGGGATCTATGCATGAGATATGTTTCCATGGTTTGAGAGGATATTGACTTATTAGCATTGATATTAAAATAGCTTCATATTAGCGGTGATTCTTGTAGTTAGGGAGGGCAACCTATATATGCTGAGGGGACATACTATGCATAGTGTGATCAGTAGGAGTAGGGAGAGAAACGAGGTGAGGAAGGTGGCCCCACCAATAGCATAGAGGGAGTAGGTAGCTCCACTAGTGGTGAGGAAGGTGGCCCCACCATTGGTGAAGCAGGTAGCTCCACCAATGATGAGGCAAGTGGCCCCACCAATGAAATAGGTACAAAGGGAGAAGGTATTTGCACTGGTGGTGAAGAAGGTAGCTTAACCAGTGGTAAAAAATCATAGGGAGATAGAGTTCAAAGATATTTATCCCTCAATATCTAGTAGGGAGGAGAATCCTCTGAAGATTGTGCAGAGGATAATGGATAGGGAGAAGGTAGCTCCAGAGGTTTTGTATACTCATAAGGAGTTTGACTTCCAAGGAAGTTAGGAGACTCATAAGGAGAGTCATCCATTGAAGGGAGTTCCCCCTTAGGTTTAGGTGGGAGAGAGGTATCCTACAAGAATGACAGGTAGGTGTCATGGGTCACTACTACATATGGGCGGATTATTCCATGAAATTTTTCCATGTTTCCATTATTTTCATGTTTTTTTTTAAAGAAGTCGGGATTTTCGTCGATATTGCCAAGAAAGTTAGTCAATATTTCCATAGATAGGTTTTTTAATCTAGTCGGGATTTTCATCGCTATTTCCATGAAACTTCGTCACTATTTCCACGAAATTTTGTCGCTATTGCCACGAAAAATTTGCCTATCTCAAAAATCATCTGCTAACGGCTAGTTGACTAGTTGATCTATATATACCTGACTTTAAGAGACTTTGCGACACAATTGATATAGTTGCGACACTATTGGTGGATTTTGTTTGAGATTTTTATTTTTTCCATCACCCATTGGTTGAACAAATCCAATTCTCGATATACATAGCTCAGATTTTAAACTTGCAAGGTTAGTATGTTTTTTTTATTGATGTACTCATTTAACTTGTAAATTTTTGTTCAAATGTCGAAATTTCATGTACCTTGTTTTTTCCAACTTGATTATATATTATATGTGTAGTACCATATTTCATGTCATTGGTTTTTGGATCTAGTTAGTATATTCTATGGAAATTCATGTGAAATGTCAAGAAAAATATTTTTCGAAGAAGTGTTTTAAGAAGAGTGAAAATCACTCCATCAATAAGTCAATTCAAACATTAAAAACAGATGTCATTATCAATCTAGATTAATTTGAGCCTACAATTTATTATGTAAATTTAATCCTTATTACAAAATCACCAACTCATAACAACTTTACCAGTTGGAGTACTAATGTTTGAAATAGAAATTCATGGGAAAAAAATCCTCTTAAGTCTAATTCTAAGGCTAGTGTATGGTGTTGGGTGATTCAAGTTTGAGAAATTTTGACCACTTTCGTTAAATGGTGTGTAATTATTTTCCACGGTGATTCAGTACACACTAATCTAAAGTACAAATTGAAGCATATTGATCTTAATAGTTAATCAATAATAATAATAAAAACATGTCAAAATGTCTTAGAATAAATAAATGTGAGGATTGTAGGTCACTGTAAATAAACATATCATAATCGAAAGGAGTAGCTAAAAGATCATGAAGGAGTAGATAAAATATAAAAATTTGACAACTTACTATTTGGTATGGTGTATGTAAGACAATTACTTGTCAGGACAAGGATTTGTCACTATGAACGAAAATGACAGGAAGCTTTCTCGGTTAAGAGTGGCATTAGAAGCGAGGGGCGATGGAAAATGTTATTGCCCTTGCTATGATTACAGAGGCTTGCAAAGAAAAAGACTTTTAATAACAGCAACTGAAAGACATTGTAGGGAGAAGGGGCACACCGAAGGGGGTTATGAATATCGTCCCTTGGTAAGAGGATTCAATATTTAATGTAGTCTTTGTAATAATCATCATGTCATGAATTTTAGTAACATTTCTTATCGGGATTTTTATATTTTCTATACACACTAACTTTTCTACGTTGTTTTTAAATATATAGATGATGCCCCCAAAATGTCAACCTCCAAAGAGTTATTTTCCAAGTACTAGCAGAAACACTCCTTTAGGGTGATGAACTTTGAGATTACAATATTGAAGTTGTTGATATATTTATTAATGATGATATGGATGGAGATAACATTAGTGATTCAAATCAGGAGGATGAGATACATAGATTGATCCAAGACACATTTTCTCCAATGGATGAGGACAACCAGGNCTTGAAGGTTTTGAATGGTTTATAAAACACATGCCTCACATAGATACTAAGGTATTTAATTTGTTAATTATTTATGTCTGCATGTTCACAAATACTTAAAAGGTTCAATTTTTTCCTATATTGCTATTGTTTTCTAATTTGTAAATTAGTATATTGGATTTGATATTGATGATCAATATTGTTTACATTGACTTATTGTTTTGAATTTTGTAGATTGTTAGGTGAATTTCTATTACCGACATCAAATATTTTGGCACGCACATATCGAGAAATATCTGTGATTATGAAAGAAATTGGAATGGACTATCAGGATATTGAATGATCATATCATATACTATGGAAAATATGCATTAGAAAATGAATTCCCACGATGTCAAATAAGTATATATCGAACCGATAAAGCGTCAAAGAAGGTTCCTCGCAAAGTTCTTTGTTATATTCCTATAATTCCACATTTCTAGTGGTTGTTCAAGTGCCAAAGTATAGCACAATTTATGGATTTCCATGCAAAGAACAGAAGTCGAGATGATGTTCTTAGAATGCCTGCAGATGGTTCTTCATTGAAGTACATTGAAGAAAAGTAGACATTTTTTAAAGAAGAACCTTGTAATGTTAGACTTTCGTTGGTAGTTGATGGTGTCAATCCAATTGGAGAGCTTCGTTCTACGTACTCAGTGTGGCTTGTTTTTGTTATAAAAAATAACCTTCCTCCTTGGATGTCGATCAAGAGAGAGCACACAATGTTGACAATGATTGTTCTAGGTATTTAATTATCTTTTATTTGCTTTAAAGTATGACAAAATATTTCATTTCTTTGTTTCATGCATGGTAATTATTTCTTTTATATATAACGACATCTAGATAAGTATAATTAATCATGCAGTATGTTGAACCAATTAGGTAGGTACCAGTTTAAAGATATGAATGCATATATTGAGCGTCTTATCGATGAGTTGTTGAAGTTATGGGTTGGCGTCACTATGTATGACATATCTAGACCAATAGGGCAAAAACAATATCAATTCCATGGAATACTATCATGGAAAATTCATGATGCTCCCGGGTTAACACATTTTTGTGGTATATTGTTACTTTATTTTGTGATTTAATATTTTATATATATATATATATATTAAAAATATCATGAATTATTTTAAATTGTAACTCTAATTTGACGCTACATTAATTCATATATTTTGTAGGTCTTCAAACAAAGCATAAATTTGCATGCCCAGTTTGTGGTCCGAGGATAAAATATCGTCGTTCAAGGAGTTTAGGAAAGGAAGTGCTTGATGAGTATAGGAAATTTCTGCCTAAGAACCATAGTTATCGAACTACAGACAAAGAAAAATTCAATGGTAAAGAAGAAAATGGAAAAAAAACACGAAGAATGACACCTCGCCTATGGAAGTTGGAATATATTAGAAATCCTCAAGGTACGCAAATTATTTATGTATGACATATTATATAAATCTTTGGTTACTTTCATTAGTATTAATTTCATTTTGTCCCATTAATTAGTGTTAATTTCAATTTGTTGATGTTTCATGAATGTCATTAAGGCACGAATGGGCTTCCACGAGGAATGAAAAGTTACCTGATGCAATTCAGTAGATTTCCATACTACGAGCATCTACAAATAGTTCATCTATTTGATAAAATTCATATCGAGAAGAACATAACATAATTGTTATGGAGAATATTATATGGAAGGACTGACAAAGAGAGAATTGGAAAGATTTGTCGTGACATCCAGGAAGCTAATCATGCATTGCAAAGTGTTATTATTAATTCTAATGGTGATGGTCGTGAAAAGAATACTAGTCTTCCTTTGTTATTGACAGAGCAACAAAGCAATAATGTAAAAGAGGTCATTCGAAAAATTAGGTTTCTGACAAGGTTTTCGTCGAACATACAAAATATCTTAACGAAAAAGGGTGATTTTGGTGGGGTTAAAACACATGACTAGCATACATTCATTAAGGTAATTAGTAGTTTATAATATATTTCCTTACTGGTACGCATTTTTTGGAAACAAATAATAATTATTTGTTTTTTGTTACAGTATTTTCTACCTTTATCTCTCCCAGATGACATTGACAACAACATAAAACAAATTATTTATGTACTTGGAAAATACATGAGGTAAGTATTGTTTTATAAGGAAAATGTACTTATTATGTGATTTTTAGCGGAACTTATTGACATATTATGTTTTATCTACAAATTTATGTATTTCTTGATACTATTTTATTTCATTGGCATTTGTAGGTGGCTATCATCAAAACAAATACATAAAGAAGATATAAGGTATTGGAAGAGAGAAATTCCCCGAGTAATGTATCAAATGCAATAGTATCTACCTCCCGCATTTTTCAATGTACAAGAACACTACCTCATACACCAAGTTGACGAGATTGAATTATGAGGACCAGTACACACAAGGTCAATGTGGATGGTGGAGAGGCATTTGAGGTCACTAAAGGATTTTGTTAGACAAAAAGCACAATCGGAGGGTTCTATGGTTGAGGGATATATAGTATATCAATGCATGGTGTATATTAGTCAATATCTACCTAAATTAGCAGAAAATATGAATATGCCTCGCATTTGGCATCTCGACTCCATCAACAAATTTGAAGGTGATGTCATATTGGGGAAAGGTAACATGAGGACTGTGAAAGGTAATTATTAGATGTTGACATAGATTTAATATATTACAAATTTATTAAATTATTCCTTTATTAACAATAGCTAATTAATGATATTAAATTGTTATTTTATCATATATTTGCTCGAGAGTGGGATGCTTTAGATTTATACATTGCAAACAACCTTGATTGGATGGAGCATTGGATAGAATATACTGAAGAATACTTCGGTAGGTTATCATGGGAAGGGGTGAGTAATATGATTAAAACAACGCATCGTCATCGAGATTAATTTCTTGATCTTACATCAAGGGAAGTCGATTTAGCCTTTGGTTTAAAAGATAAACATGCAAGTAAAAAATTTTACCCAAATTTTCCTAGTTATTTCCCAATTTTTCAATGTATTTGGTTTGTTTAATTTTTGAAATATATATTTACTAGGTCCTATATGAGGTTTATTAATTGGCAATGTATTTTTTACTTGTTGTCCATGTTGCAGTTGAAACATCACAAGGATATGTGGTGTAATGGTCGTAAATTTAGTATCAAAATGTTGGATGATAAGATGAAAACCTCAGATTGTGGGATAACCACGGTGCTTAAGGTCACCAACATTTCCTCTAGAAGTGACAGAAATCCAGAAGAAACTTAGAATAGGTACTATGGGCATTTGGAGGATATAATTGAGTGTGATTTTAATTCCTTTAAAATAGTTTTGTTTGAGGTTAAATGGTAAAGGCTACGGATGCATGAACGTGATCCTGGAAGAACTGTTATTGAGCATGATAATGGATTTACCATGGTTAATACAAGGGCATTTGAACCGGGTACAGAGCCTTATTTTCTTTCAAGTCAATGTGATCAAGTATTTTACTTAGAGGTACCTAGTAAAGCAGGTTAATCATAGGTTGTTAGATATGATCCAAGAGGAAGACCAGTAAAGTATAATCATGTAGTCGGGGATGAAGATAATAACAAGGAAGAATATCATGATTATGCAGAATAGGAGCAGGTGGCTCATGTAGTCGATGTGTCAGTTGAAGAAGTTGATCATCCAAATGTAGGAGACGACGATCTCATTGATGATATCGACAACTATATTAGCAAAAATGACGTTGATGATGATGTTGATATGAATGATCCTTTCACCAATATCGATTTTGAACCAGATCATGATATAGATGTTGAGATGGATGAAGAAGAAGATGATTGATACTTAATTGTTGAAAAGAAGAGGTATCTGTTTATATATTTTATATGATCTTTATATGTTTTTATTTTGTATAATATAGTATACGATACATTTTCTTTATAATTTCAAATTAGGTACTATGGGGAAATTGAGAGTGATGTGAGGGGGGGGCATAATTAGATCTTCCACCTTCACATGGTTTCCCCTGTTTAGTAGAGAATGAACTATTCTCGAAACCAAAAGGAGCTCTGTGTGACTACGCCTAATCATGCCAATGATGTAGGTATGTCCATCATCAATTCATCATGTAAACCATAAACCCTAATTTAGTGGAGTCATCGATTTGTCAGGTTTTAGTGTTCCCAGTGAATGGATGTGTTGTTGTTGACATGGAATGGAACAACACATGTATGTTCTTAATTTTCTTCCTTCACTTGATGTGGGCCTGGTCATTCCTAGCCTTGATTTGAAAGTTACCCCTAGTCTTAGTCATCACCCTTCATGACACTTGTCACCAAACGATCATTAGATTACAAGTTTGGATGCATATGGGAATTGGGATCATGAGGCTTTATAACCCTACAGTAACAAGAGACATTAATTTAACTTTGACTAGATTGAAAGGTTCGTTCAATTGAAAATACTAACAACCCAAAACTAAAAGGGATCAATACACAGAATGTCAATGAGAGGTGATCTGTCCGTGGTGTGTAGGAAGAGGCCTAGCACCTTCAAATTTATCATTCTCCAAATATTTTATACAAATTTTACAAGGAAATTATACTAGGACTAGACACGGGAAACAGTGACCTGTTAATGGGGCCAACATTGAAATTTTTTCAAACTATTTCTGTATGCATTGAAATTTGACATGGATAGATTATTCGCATGCCTTAATGAAATGGGAGGGTTTATGAACTCAAATTTGAATCACATGCCTACTTTCTTCCATCATCAATTAATCATGTAAACCATAAACCCTAATTTAATGGAGTCATCTATTTGTCGGTTTTTAGTGTTCCCACTGAATGGATGGATTGTTGTTGACATGGAATGGGACAACACATGTACCCTCTTAATTTTCTTCTTTCACTTGATGTGGGCCTAGTCATTCCTAGCCTTGAATTGAAATTTACCCCCAGTATTAGTCATCACCCTTCATGACACTTGTCACCAAATGATCATTAGATCACAAGTTTGGAAGAATATGGGCATTAGGATCATGAGGCTTTATAACCCTACAGTAACAAGAGACATTAATTGAACTTTGACTAGATTGAAAGGTGCGTGCAATTGAAAATACTAACAACCCAAAACTAAAAGGGATCAATACATAGAGTGTCAATGAGAGGTGATATGGTCGTGGTGTATAGGAAGAGGCTTAGCACCTTCAAAATTATCATTCTCCAAATATTTTATACAAATTTTACAAGGAAATTGTACTAGGACTACACAGGCAATAGTGACTTGTGAATTGGGCCAACGTTGAAATCTTTTCAATTTGTTTTTGACATGGATAGACTATTCACATGCCTTAACGATATTGGAGGGTTTATGGACTCAAATTTGACTCACACACCCACTTTCTTACATCATCAATTCATAATGTAAACCATAAACCCTAATTTAGTAGAGTCATCAATTTGTCGGGTTTTAGTGTTCCTAGTGAATGAATGTGTTGTTGTTGACATGGAATGGAACAACACATGTACCTTCTTAATTTTATTCCTTCACTTGAATTGAAAGTTACCCCTAGTTTTATTCTTCACCCTTCAATGTGAAGTGTTGGAATAATGGCACTAAGTTTTAAATAAATATTAACAAAATAAATCAAACAATGATGCATTACAATCAATATAGGTTGAGAAGAGAGCAAAAAATAAATATAATTAACTACCACACAATCAAGCGAATAACAATTACCCTATTGCAGTGACATGCAAAAGTAAAAGAGGGGAAAAAGAGAAATTATACATGTACTTACCATCTTAAAGGTCCCATGTTGTTGAATATAAAATAGTGTTGATGATCATTTGCAATGTTTTTTTTGGGAAATGCTCATTAGAATCATCTTCATCATTAGTAGAAGGATGATTAGGATGATTTCATTGATAAAAATAATATTGGCATTCTGAGTGATGTGGTGCATAATGTGCATTCAATTTTTTTTACATAACAATTACAATAAGATAATAATATAATGGAAACTAATGTTAAAATATATGGAAGAATTTTTTTACATGGAAACATTATTTGTGAAATTTTTTTTTTTTACCAAAACAAATTATTTTTCTTCATTGCTACTATTAGCACACTATTGTTTAAGGTGCCAAGTGTTAAGAAAAAGAATTGAGAGAAATATCACAAGGTTCCAAGAATCAAAATCGCCCATGGATTTATGCTACCGAATTTCACGCAGACACACAGGCAGGCACTACCTAAATTCTGGCAGAAAACAAATTGTGCAGAGTTATTTTACCAGTTTTGAGTCACTAACTTGAAACTTGGATTATGAACAATTGAGAAGGTAGTTTTGAAAACTGGAGGACGTTTTAATTAATAACATTCCAAATAACAAAAACCTCCCTCAAGTTTTCAAAATATGGTATGGTTTGAGAGATATTAGACATAGAAGTGGCATTACCAACTATTTTACAGTGGCGCTACCTAATTTCCTGTAGCGGTCATGGTTTTGATATTCGCCTTGTTGGGAGGTTGCCACTTATCAAGGAGGATTAAAATGGATTCTCAAGGATCATTTATATTTAAAGGGACACCTTCACCTAATATTTATCTCCATCAAAGGCCTCATGCATGAGGTGGAAACAATTTATTAATGACTTCCAACAAATTCCTCAAAATTAGTAGTTTATTGGATTTTTGTCTCTTTGATTGTTGCCACCTATCTCCAAGGCTTGGAATCCAATGGAGGAGATGGGATTCGACCTCCTAAGGTTATTTGGATGCTATTTTGTATTTAAGGAGAGATATATCTTGAGGATAGGGGGTTGGATTCATGATCCAAGAGAGGAGAGAGCTAGAGGAACAATTCATTTGCTCAATTGTAAGCCTAAGGGCCTGTTGTAATTAGGATTTTTTCCATTAGAGATTCATGAGATTTTTTTATCATACTTTGTGTTATTTTTTATCATTATATCTTTTCATATTGCTTGAATAATATTTACATATTTTGAATATCAAAATATGCCTTTGGTTAATGAATTCATGAGTTGCAAAGGATATGTGGCAATTGCTTGTTAATCACAAATTATTGTTCAATCACTCTTCAATCTATATTACAAAAAGGATCTATGTTATGTGGTTATTATTCTATTTGTTTACCTTCTATTCATATATCCATATTTTCATAATCCTTTTGTCTGGTAGGCGACTTGATTGCCTTTTATCTATAGGATGTTGTGACTCCATGCCCAATGGAATGTATTTGCAGTAGTCTGATGCCCTCCTTTTTACTCTTCTCTTGTTGATCCACCTATTCAAACTATTTTAATCCATTTACATTTCTATGTTACCAAGATTACTCTCATTTTCAGTCTGGGAGTGACTCTTCAAGTATTAACATAATTGGCATCATTGCCGAGGATGGAGATGAATGGGAAATCTTCCCTGGGAGAACGACATTGATCAGAGCTAGCTTTTGATGGTGAACAAAGGACTGGTCACATATCAAAGACTGCATCATTCACCTAGTGACTCCACTCCATGAAAGAGGAACCTATTGGTGACTTCACTGATATGGGATAGAAATAGCAATGGAAGCTATCTTGGCTTGGAGGTTTTCACCTATCGATTTTTCAGCTATAACTAGTTTTCCTAATCCTATGCCTTCTTTCTCAGAATGTGCAGACCTTCTTCCTATATTACATGGAGATGAAGGGGATATTCCTACCCAAAATATCATATATTTTCATCAGTGCATAGATTCGTTGAATATCTATCATGAATATGCTCTCATGAAGATGTTTGTATACTCATTAAACGGTGATGCTCAAAGATGGTATCAATCACTATCTATTGTCAGCCTATCTTATTTGCAATAATTTCATGCAGCTTTCCATAAGTATTGCAAGAGGTATTATTGTTTTGATATACTTCTTGACGATTGTTGTGAAAATTTCAAGTCTTACATTTAGCAGAAAATAGAGTATTCTTTGTGTGATAAGATTTGTGAATATTTTGATGAAAGAGAAATTAGGGAAGAGTTAATTCTTAAAGAGAATACTACAAATCCTTATATTCAAGATATTTTTGAAACTTGTGATAATCTCGTTCAAGATTAATTTGATCATGAAATGATTGGGGATAGTAATGTTGAAGACCAAGATCAGTGTGTTTCCCTTGTCTCTAAAGTTTCAGAAGGTGTTGAAGAAGAAAAGATAGAATTTGTGGAAAATTCTATTCTTCATGTACCTTGCATTTCAGATCTTATTGAACAACAGTATGTTGGAAATATTGAAGAACTGCAAGAAAATTTAATCCTACATTCATCACCAACAGTTAAGAAGCCATCTCTACAAATCAGCAATCTTGCATTCAATATGCTTGAAAATGGATCTACATACAATAGCAAACAACCTATGATCAGCAGTGAAATCAACCAACAACCATGTTCATATTTTCAGGTAGCAGAAAATGGCATCCATTATGAGGAAAAGGTGTTTCCTTACAGTTTCATTGATCCTTTTGTTGATTATCTGGAGTCTTTGAGCAGTTCGAATGCCAAATTTTTTATGTCAAAGGAAGGTTGGTCATGCTTCCCTTTTGAATTACATATCAGTGTTCTATGGTTTTCTACATTCATCATTTTCAGATCAAGAGATTTACCAATCACTCAGATACTTGTATGGCTTCATTGGAAGCACAATTTTACCTAATCTAGAGGAAGCAGTTGATTAGGTAGGAGTAGGAAGAATAAATTTCAGTTCTCGAGCATTTTTTTTACAGTTAGTTTTCAATTTAAAATAAAGAGAAGAGGTGTTCTCAGGCATGCAGGTTTCCTGAGAAGAGTTGAATATGGATAAGACTACTGATCTACAAGAGTTATTAGAGCCTCACAGGGAGGAATCTATCCCCCATGGAGCCTATGTTAGCACAATATTGGTTAAGTTTCCAAGTATCTGTTGGATTACTGAGAGGGGGGTGAATCAACAATAGAGCAATTTAATCCTTTTTGACCATATAATCCAAGTGTTATATCAATGAAAAATTATCATCCAATAACTGTAGAGTAAATAAGAAATGAACAAATGAACAAACATACACATACACAGTACACCAGTGTTTTATGTGGAAACACAAATCGGGAGAAAACCACGGAATCATAATTATTATATGTCTTGAAGAATTACATTCATTGAAAGCATCGAATTCCTTTGTTTTCCAGCTACAACTGGAAGGAGGTTCCAACCCCTTAGTTTCTCAGGCTACAACCTGAGGGAAGCTCCAAATCCCCAATTATATGGCTACAACCAGAAGGAGGCTACAACCCCCTATGTTCTCTGGCTACAACTGGAAGGTGGCTACAACCACCTGTCCTTGCCCGGTCCTGCCACCCTGAAGTAGAAGTAGAGTGATGGAACCACTGTCAACCTGTCACTGTGAGATATACCACTATAAAAATATACCAATAAATCCGAACCATGCATCAACCTATACCTCAACTTGTAATCAACCTGTACCATAAACAAGTGCATCAACCATGCACCAACCTGTACNTCACCATCAACTATACACCTCATGTATGTGCCAACTCATCAACTACTTGTCTCAACCATGTACTCAACATGTACCTCAACCAAAAGCCCTCGCCAATTTCATCATCCAAATATGATTTGTAGCTCTATAATAGACCTGGTTTATATGATCACATTCCTTCAAACCTTCCTTAACTTCAACAACAAGAGACTATCATTTTCATCAAACTTTTCTTTAGTCTCACATGCCTAGTTTTGGATTAGTCAACAACCCTAACTTGAAGTAATCATAACATTGTACCTGTAATGTATAAAGATATGAAACTGATATACAATTTTCTTCATTTTGTTTTATGCAATTCCTCTAGGTTTCACTACTTGGAACCTCTCAGAAAATGAGTTATAGAAAAAATTGCATACCTTGTTGAATTCTGGCTTATTCTAGAGAGATACCTTTTAGAGCGTTCCCCACATGGAATATTTTTTGAATTGATATAAAATGGTTACACATAATACTAAAAATTGTACCCTAACCAACACATTTGTTTTCAAGGAATTTGGATCTCTTATGAATAATTTATGACGTTTTTACCCGAAACACTTGTTTTTTACTAGTTTCAGGACTAGCTACAAACCCTATTTTCCACGGTGTGTAACTACAAAAATAAAATGACCCACAAGATTAATTATTTACCACATATACTTGGATATGTTTTCTCAATGGCATAGCAATTTCATGGTCTGAATCATTATAGAAAAAAATTTATAGCGAAAATGGTGAGATGACCTGTAAATAACATACCTTAGAAAGCACCATCAAAAGAATTTATCCTTTCTTGCATTTCAGCCTTCTTCTCTTCACCTTCCCTCATAATTTTGGCTTAGATATCCTTGGTTACCTCATACACCTATATATATTCAATATTCTCAAGTGTGATTAAAATGAGAGAGCCTTGCCTCTTATTTATACTCTCCAAGTAGCTTCCTTAAAAACATCTTCTAGGTC
>JASDQU010736405.1:192434-206047 GCA_032191745.1 Picea mariana | reverse complement strand
TGTAATTTTTCTAACTTTTATTTCTTCTTGCTAAGCTTTATAGGTTTCTTTCCTGTGATCTGAGTCACTGGGTTCCCCTTTCCATTATTGTTCTTATCTCCTTTTGGGATAGTAACTTCTCATTGTTGAGGGTCTTTCACAGGGTTCGAGGGTAATACTTCTTCTCTTTTTGGAGTAGGTGCTCAACTCTCTTGTATGGACAGGTGTTTCAAGTGTTCCTACGTTCTTTCAACTTCGACAACCTGGTTTTTGGTCCTCAGTTGCTTCAACTTTTCCTCTTGTTCTTCTATTAAGTGCGATATTCTCCTAGCCATGAAATCTCTTAATTCCTTCTTTTTTTGTTCTAGATCTTCCTCTTCTTCTTTCCTTCAGATCTGATCTTTCTCAATCTAGGTCCTTCCGAACAAAAGTGCAAAGGGGGCATTGTTCTCAATAAAATTAATGACCCCGAATTGTTCCTCTGCTAAAGTTCCATGAGCACTCATAGGTATATGGGTAAGTCTTCCACATAGGGTTATCATCTTTCCCTTAAATAATCCTATTCCTCCCAATGAACGAACCATAGTTGGCTTTCCTAAAATTTCCCAAGTACTTTCTATCATGATATTCACCTATGTTTCCTCTTCCAAAAAACAGTCTATGTCAAAGTCTCCTATTCTTGTTTCTATGCACTGTTTCTCTTTGAAGATATATGATAAATTGATGTCTCTATGATCATTTAGGGTGTCTTTCATCTGCAATAATATAGTCTCTAATTCTCTCTAGGGTTCTATCATATCCTTAGTCTCTTGGTTGTTCTCATGGTTTTCTTGTCTCATATTCATCTTTTCAACTTTAGCAATCAATCTAGGGAAGTCCAAAACTTCATGATCAATGGATTTACAACAAAGACAAATAGGGCCTCTACCAGGGTATTCCTTAGCAAGGTCTCCCGATATTCTACAACTATAACAAAGAGTCAATCCTCTCTTTCTCTTAAATGATCCCCAACCTTTTCTATACTATGTACTGGGATCACAGTGATGAACCTGCAAAAAATTATTTTTAGGATCCTGCATCCATTTGTTAGTCCAAAAATCCTTTCTATGCATAGGAATAACATATCTTTCAATATTTCTATCAGATCTAGTCATATCAAATCTTCTTTATTCTATTTGTGCCCTAGTTTTCATACCGGAACCATTTGTTGGCACAGGGGCAGACCTAGGGTTCAACGCTTCAACAATGCACCAACAAAACCCTAACTATCGACCCTTTCGGCAACACCTGCGAAGCAAATGAAGTCTCACCCGAGTTAGAGGCAGAGGTGGTTGTAGGACTCAAGTGTCTACAAACTAGTTGGGACATAGATCTTTGATCACAATACTTAACAGAGAACTTCAGTAGTTAACATTCATTATCCTTTACCCTTATTCACATCGCAGGTCAAAACCCTAATTATAGAATAACGCAGTATTCAACAAGATTGAACACATCCAAACACTTAGGACATAGAAATAGATTGTATCTAGCATTCATTCATATCACTAAGCACTAATTTACTATATTAGATGCATTTAACATAGAGATTACATCACTAAGTGTAAATCACATCAATAACATATCAGCTATACAACACAAAGAAACCATAACACATGGTGTAGGTGGTTCACCCCAGTGTGGGGCTATGCCCACCAACTCTTCTTCTTCTTTATTATCTTCTGTCAATCTTCATACATGCACATAGCAACAAGACCAACTCTGCATAGGACATGAGATCTGCATGCACCTCACCATATCCTCCTTCCCTAATTTAGGTCACATCACCAAGCCTTCTTATAGTCACTTGCACTTAGCTCTGCAAGTATTAACACATAGTATGCACAAAGAATTCACAACTATTCGCACTTAGCACACTAGCCTTCAACTGTCTCGTTCTTACATTGCCTAAATACTTATTTATACATTACAAATGGGGCCTAAACATGGGTAAAACCCATGGGCCGACATCCCATGCCTGTTACATAAACCCTAAATGCAAAAAATCTCGTAAAAGGGGGCGAGATCCCGTGATATCCTCTTCACCTGGTTGCTTCGCCTTCAACCAGCCTGTCAAAGTCCCAAAAATGGTCAAGGGCCAACATGTGATAAGGTCATCCTAATAGTAAATGGGCCTTATTTGCAAGTTTTAATAGGTATATATAGAGATCATATATTCATTATTGGAGACATGTGAATTGTGATGTAAAAAAATGGTATTTGGTTATTTGGATGAGGTTCTTGTATTCTTTATGGAATTATTGTGTAACTTATCTATCTTGGAGTTGTGATCCACACTCACATTTGTGTACACGGTGTGGGCATGCAACTATAATTCCCTAGGTTAAATTTATTCAACGAAAAAGACCCTTTAGATACTAGCCCTCTCGACATCACCTGCATGTAAGTGAAGTTTCACCTGAGGAATCTACTAGGGATGCACAAATCAATTTTCTACAGGGATGATGGGATTTGAGGCTATCAACATAAAAATTAATACTTATTCACCCTATACACATTCTCCTTATTTAACATCCTTTTCTCAGTCATTAAACCCTATGCGTGTCTTCCATTAGCTAACAATGCATTACTTTTACCATAATAGTTGTGTGACATTAAGACATCCAAGATTCACTCAATACCCTAAACCCCAGTGTGTAGAAACAACATAACATAGATCACAATGTAACCAACCCACTGAATCATTCATTATTATTGTGCAACAATCATTTGTTAACCAGATCTATACTAATCATGCATAAAAATAACATTTGTGAATAATCACATCAACAAACACATTAAACATAGGATTTTAATGTGGTTCACCCAATCCTTGGGCTATGTCCACAATGGGTCGCTTCTTATATTAGTATTCGTGCAATAATCACCTTGGGATTTCACATTGTGCTTACAAAAGGATAAAACATATTGTAATCCCCAAGCCTTCCTAACCACTCTACAATGCGAGCCTATATTTGCATAAACTATATCCATTAATCACAAGCAACATAATCTCTGACTCTCAGCCTAGTCTCTTGTTTGTAGTTGCAGTCTTATCTTCCCTAACCCTTTACATATTTATACAAATAATTAGGGCTAAAAACCCTAATAATAACTTATCCCCAAAACCCTAATAGGTCATAACTGCATTTCCTACTTTTGCATCGATTTTTTGATTTTCCTTCTTTTACGTTGAACTACTACTTTTCCTACTGTTGCATCAAAAAATGCACCCTTGCCACGTGGTACATTCTTTCCTTTTATCCTTTCACCTGCTATGGCCCAGCTACCAAAACTTAGTTATTTTTATCTGAAATTCCTTTCCAACACATGGTCTGTACTTTTGTTTTGTTATGGTATTTTAAGCATTTGGATCATTACATTTGGTATTAGAGCATCGATCCTAAGGTTTTTCTTCCTCAAGAAAGTCATATTGTAATTTTCACTATAACATTTTTTAGGGGTCACTTCAGTAAGAAAAAAATGGAGGATATTTAAAAGGCTTATCAAGGTACATGTGGTACAAATTTTAGCTTCTATGTCATTGCACGTTTGGAGATACAACCTATGGAATATAGGGTTTTTGACTAGTCCTATAACTAGTCTCAAATAGGTGTTCCAGGTAAAACAATCATAACTTCCTCATAGAGGATACAAATTTAGTGAGACTAGTTGCATTAGAAATAGGAAATTATGTAGTAGTTGGGATATGAATTTCATAATATGGTATTAAATATTGGATGTGGGGCATTCTGTATAAGTTCTCTTTCTAGAAAAGACCAAAATTCAGCAAGGTTTGACAAAGCTACCACAACTTTCATTTGACACACCCAATTTTGATCATACCCATGGAATTGCAGCTAATACACCTCGTAGTACTATAGGTCAAAATTTTAGAATCATAGGGGCCAAAATTTTATAAATACATCAGAAGGAAGGTCAGCTAGGAGGCCAAACTCCAAATCAGGTTTTCAAAGGTATGTTCACTTAAAACTATCACAACGTTTGATTGAGATGTATGACTGAGTGGATTCAAAATCCGTTGGAAAGAGAAAACATATAATATTATATTGGAACAAGGATTATAACTGATTTATATCATTATTCCTAATATATTGACGTTGTAAGTTGAGGTTTGGGTTAGAACTCAATTAAGAATCAATGGCAGTACCTAGATTTAGTGGAGATGTAGATAAAGATGAAATCAATCCCGAGGAATGGTTGAGGATGATAAAGGAAAATAATTTGATACCTTGGAAGGTAGTATTTTACTCGAGTGGTGAAGGTTTTGAGTGGTGGGATATCCTTAATGAAGATACTAGGCTCTACTCCACATGAAATTTTTTTGAAGAACTCTTCTCAAATAAATTATGGATTAAGGAGGCAAAAATGGAGGAGATGTATAAAATTCAAGAGGAGTTAAAGGAATCAAAAGAAAATGTCTCCAAATTGCAAACGGATAATTAAGAGAAAATAAAATATATTACAAAGAAAAAATATAAGTTCACCAATATGCAATCCCTTAATGAAACACTCATTAAAGAGGTTAAGAACTAAAATCAAGAAAAGAGTAGCAAAGTGTTGAGTCCTCAACACGCTCTTAAAATTTCCAATTTTTGGGTACCACTTTTCCTTTTAATAATTTTTCACCTTCTTCTTTTAACTCTACATAGGTTGCATATTCTTCCTTTGTTAAGTATATGCATTTTTTCCTTTTTTTTCTTTGCATTTAAAAATCTCAAGAAAATCCAAAAAAGCTCATGTTTTGCATCAGGGAAGAAAAAGAAAAGAAAGAATTCAAAAAAGAGTGAAATCGAAACCTTTTTCAAAACATGTTGATGAACTCATCGGGGGTTCAGGCCAAAGGAACAAGAAGAGAAATTTACCAAACTCCTAATCACTATCAAGTAATTTTGAAAGCGTCGATGAAGCCATCAGTGTCAACAAAATTTTGAGTCAATTTAATAAAACATATTCTTCCAATCACCAACAAAGCCATTGGGAATTGACAAAAATTGTCGATTCCTTACTAGAGAAACTCATTTTAGTTGATGCCGATGAACCATGAGCCTCAAAAAATATCTTAGTCTTTTTATCATGCCAATAGTTAAATATTTCCCGCTGAAACTCACCACATAGTAGGCCCTGTTCGAAAACAGTTCAGATACCACGTCCATGACCACATCTCCTTCAACATCGTTATTTGTACCATCCATGTCATCTTCCACCTCATCTTGTCATGTCATATTCCATATTGATTCCTTTCCATGTCGGACACCTCGTCATATGCCATGTCATTTTCCATATCATTTGGTTCATCATTACTCATGACATCACAATACAAATAGCCTTGAGCATCGACGATCAGGTGGTTTGGTGGAATTTTTTAACAAGTATGTACTCCTTTCCGCTGATCCTAATGAATTCATCAGACGTCAGTAAGATCAGTATCAGGTTAGTTTTCTCATGCTAATGTTTTCCATCGATCATTGAATGACTCATTGATGTCAACCTATAAACAATTCAACATGCAAAACAATATGGAAAATGACAGACTGCCAATGAATTTTTAAATGAAGAAAAACATTACCAATCATCCAATCACATATAAGGGAAGATCTTGACTACTGATATTTATCACACAAGTAGTGTTGTTTTCGACGACAAAGTTGGCCATGTCACATTCCGTACTAGTTGTAACATCCCCACTATTTTCCTCATTTTAATTATGCATAATGTAGATATGAATATGGTTATGGCCAAGCGATGTAATATGCGAATTGTATTTATGTTTTTAATAAATATAATGTGACACCAGTTGCTGGGAATATGGAAAGAGATGGGGGATCATTTATACACAAGAGGGGGAATGTCTAAAAATTTCTAGGAGTGTCCAAGTGGAACCCAAGGAAGAAATTAATTATGTGTCTTAATTCAACCCATATTTCTGAATTTTATTACTATTGGGGATAACTTCTATTCTTTTGTTTGAGTGTATGAGATCCCAATAATTAATTACCTGTCAAGGGTGGGTGTATAAGTGACATCCATAGTTATTGGATGCATGGGGTTGTAGTGTAATCCACATTGGGCAAAGTGAGAAGTCAACCATCTTGGGAAAATAGAGGAAATTTGTATTGGGGAGAATAAACAATTTTTGACATAGAGTTTTGCATGAACAAAAAGGGAAGAGTAAGGAAAATTAGCACTGGAGATAAACTAAGAAGTTTGGGAGACTTATGGAGAATGTTGGAGTGTTTTTGGAGAATAATGGAGCTAGAAATTGAAGAGCCAAGTTGTCAGGAGTGAGGAGTGAACTCCTGGGCGAGTTTCACTATGAAAACAAGTGTTGCTATTGTTTTTCCTGGTAGTTTTCCTGGCACCAAGTTTCGTTGTGTTCCCAACTGAGATATTCCTAGTTACCTATGATAGAGAGACCCTGATAAATGAATGGGATGCCTGAGGGACTGAGAGAAATGAAGGGGTACATTCCTTGTTTTGGGCAGGTCAAGAGGAAGAGAACTTAAGGAAATCCGGGTTAGTTGTAGAAGAATATCAGTGGGTGGTGGATTTAGAACTGTGACTTGACTGTGAAAGGTACCCTTCTCTTGTGGATTCCTAAACCCAAATTGGGGGTGACTTGTTGTTGAGATTTGGAAAATTAGGTCTATGGTTTGATGGGATGTCCTTCCCAAGCATCTCGTTACACAAAATATAAAAGATAAGTGTTTAATTATTTTATGAGTTTCTCTTTTATGTGTTTTATGGTTGTGTTTTACCCCGTACAAATTTAGTTATGAGTATGATATGTTCATTAAGAATGTGTTCAATTCATAGCTGGTAAGCTACAATAATTAATTAGCAAAATAAATTTTTGAATTTATGTGTTTTTCCGCAACAAATTTTCCTTGGTTAATCCATGACACATTATAGAATGATATCAGAGTGATAGGTTCAAACACTGATCCTGTATGGGCTAGACTCAGTGTGCAAAAGATAAAATAGTAGATTTAAAGCTCAGTTTGGAGGGCGGTTGTCATATTTTTCTAGGAAAAAGAGTGAGGAGATTGCTTGTATTTTTGGTAAATTCGAGTTCATGGGTTAAAATGCCCAATTTTAATCTCTAAATATGTATGTGTTGGGCATGTAATTGGTCAAATTTAGGAAGTTACAGTGTAGCCATGAAGAATTGGGGGAAATTGCGAAAAAACCCCAATTTCTACAACGAAATTGGTTGACAATTTGACATAAGAGTGTCAAAGTTTGGGTGAAATGGTCAAGTCAATATGCACCAAGCCTAAATTTTCCATTATAAATATTAATTTTAGGTTCCATGGTGGTCGCGGTTAAAAAAGAAAAAGAAAATAGAAACTGTGCAATTTGGGAAAAAATTGAAATTTGGAAAATTTTGGGTATTTTATTGTACATGACTTTAGCATGACAGTGACATGATATAAGCTACGTGGAAGAGGTGACAAAAAGTTTCACAATTTTAGGGCCATAGTGATAGTTGGTAGCATGGTGGAAAGTGACATGGGAGTCGCATGAGGTGGTGGTATGGCCAAACCATAAACCATTGTCGCATGGGTAGAGTGTGGTTTTGGTCTAGGGCCTTATACTATGTGACACCATAAAGATAGTGCCACGTATCAAGAGGAAAACCATTGTCTCACCCTAAAAGGATGTTAATGTTCATGCATGCACAGGATGTGACATGGCCTTTTGGTTATTCATCTTGTGTGATCATTGCCGTCGGATCTGAGAGACGTGCAAATTCGTGTGCGCCAAGATAAAGGTGTGGGATTGGAATTGCCCATCCGCACAGCCAATAAAGGGGTGCCACATGTATTTTTTCAGTTAGGGTAATACCCTTGTCTCATCTGAGGTCAGATGAGTACCAATTGGGTAGGTGGGGCCCACAAAATATTAATATTTTATTAATGCTTAAGGTTATCATAAGAGAAAGAGGAGAAAGAGAGAGTGAAGGATGAAGAGGAAGGATAGGAGGGTGATGTGGAATCATGTCAGGATACCGCATGGACCCATAATGTTGCATCACTAGCCACGAAAACAAGGATTCCACATAGGCAAAATTGTTCCACAATGTCAAAAAAACAAACAAACCAAGTCTAGAGTGAAAAACTTATTTTGGCCATAATAGGGGCATAGTAGCTCAGAACAAGATGAAACTTTTGGATTTTGTCTATGATAAGGATAGCTACAAGATTTCCAAAGAGGGCCATTTCTCATTTCTTCTTGGATTTTTCATAAAATGCAAATTAGTGGCTTTTAAAGATCTTGGTATAGATCATTGGCAGAGGTCCAGATTTATCTGAAATTCCTGAAACAGTCTAGAAAGTAGGCATGGAAATAAACTAGGAAGGAATTGAATAAATACAAAGGGGTTTGGAATTGGGATGCTAAAACAAGGAAATATCCACTATTCTATGCCACGTTTTGGGGATTTTTGGAATTTTCAGTGGAGGAAATGTGTCCCCGGATGGAAAATATGGAAATATTTATGTTCTCAACATTTTGTGTACTCACCAAGGCATACAAATTTCATTTAGTGAAATTTTTCTAGAAGTGCACCATTTGGGAGATAGCTCTTTTGGATAAAAATTCTAAGTCCAGGAATTAAAAAAGGGTGAAAAAAGATAGTTGTCATTTCCAAATTGTTGTAGTTTTTTACCATAGAATCATAATGACAATATGAGAGTTGTTATGAGTTCTATGTCATAATTATTATCTATTTATCATATAAAAGTTTCTCCAGTTCTTAACATGTTTACTTATACAAGTGGAAGAAGTTGGTGTCTGAGAATATTTGCACTAGAATGAAGAATGTATAAAAATGGTCAAATTAGTAATATTCAAATGGCCATAAATTTCTACTCACAACTCAGAATTGAGCAAGAAAGTAGTCGATGGAAATATCTTGGATGGGAGAATCCATATATCAACCCATGAAATTGATTTTGGTAGAATACGTTACAGTCAATGCAAAAAAGGATGACCGGTGCCATGGGAATGGAAGGTGTTAAAGGAGCATGAAAAACTCCATCGTTGCCCATAGAAATCCATTAGGAGAGCTCATGCAAGTTCAAGTCCAGGAAGTATCCCAAGTGTGTCCCCTGTGAGGAGACAAAGGAGAAGGCCTAAGGGAGACATATTGCAAGGTGAACTAAGGAAAATAAAACCACCCACCTTCAATGGTGAGCATAGGAAGGAATATTTCCAACTGCATGATTATCCCTCCAAGGTAGAAACAAGAATTACAACCTACCACTTGAAAGGAAAGGAAACCATTTGGTGGGGTCAAATTAAACAAGAAAAACACCTTGATGAGAGGAAGGTATCGTGGAGGAAGTTAAAAGGATATTTCCAAGAGAAATATGTGTTAGAGAATTACTATGAGAGAAATATGAAAGAGTTATTTGAACTCAAGTTGGGAAGCATGACAATGGATGAGTATGAGAAGAGGTTCTTTGAGTTGTTGAAGTATGTGGACTTCATAAGGGATGAGAAGGTCAAAATACAAAGGTTTCTAAGTGGGTTACCATCTTTCTACAAAGATAAGATATAGTATGATAGCCCCAAAAATTTGGAGGAATCCATAAGGAGAGAAGGGAATCTTTATGAGAAAAGCAGAGGGAGATCAGTCTTCCAAAAGACTTGGAATGATAAGAGGAAGGGTAAAAAGGAGAAAAGGCAGAAATGATTTAAGCCACCCTTTTTCAAGAACATATCCCAAGCAAATTAACGAGGAATACCAACCCAAAAAGAGAAAAAGACAACATATTTAGTCAAGAAAAGGCCAAGGAAACAACCTGTACAATGTTGGGGATGTGAGGGAAATCACTTATATAGGGACTTCTCTCACAAAGGTGAAAGAATGAGGATTGTCCACAATATTCAGGAGGCTCAAATAGTTGAATACATGGGAGGAAGAATGCCAAGGATTTATGCATCCTTGTACAACAAGCAAGTAGAGTATCAATCCCCCATGATTGAAGTGGAATGTAAGATTCATAACCAACCCATAGAAATTTTAATTGATTATGGGACTAGCAATAGTTACATAAAATTTAACATTTTTGAAAGATTTCACTTGCAAACGAGTAAGAATAAGAAATATTAGTTATTTCCATTAGCCACAGGGGCTAAGAGAAGTATCAATGAGTTGATTAAAGATTGTCAAATAGACATGAATGGACTCAACAAAAAGGTGGATGTGAACATTCTAACTTTGGGTTCATATGACTATCTAATTGGCATGGATTGGTTGGGGAAACACCATGTTCTCCTAGACTATTAGAATAAGACAATAATTTGTCTTGATGAATAAGGGAAGCAAGGAAACATTCAAGGAATTACAAGACCTATAGTTGTTAGAGAAATATTAGTCATGCAGATGAAGAAGCGTTTGGGGAAGGGATGTCAAATTGTTTTATCCCATATGGAAGAAGCAACCATGTATAAAGTGGAAATTATTGAAGACCATTTGGTATTGAAGGATTTTGAGGATGATTTTGGGGAAATACCAAGATTTCCACCAAAGAGAGACATTGATTTCTCTATTGATTTGGCTCCAGGAGTTTCCCTAGTGTCCAAGACACCTTATAGAATGGCCACACCAGAATTAAAAGAATTACAAATGCATCTTGAAGAATTATTAAAGAAGGGGTATATGTGCCCAAGTGGGTCACTTTGGTGAGCCCCAATTCTTTTTGTAAATATGAATAATGGAACCTTAAGTTTGTGTATTGATTTCAGACAGTTGAATAAAGTCACAATAAATAACAAATATTCTTTGTCAAAGATTGATGATCTCTTTGATCAATTGAAAGGTGCACATATATTTTCCAAGATTGATTTGAGATCAAGATATCATCAAGTGAGGATTAAGGAAGAGGACATAGGTAAGACGATGCTCAGAACAAGATATGGGAATTATGAATTCATAGTAGTGCCATTTTGGCTATCAAATTCCCTATTTGTTTTTATGTTCCCAATGAATGGAGTGTTTATGGAGTACTTGGACATGTTTGTATTTTTTTCTGGATGATATTCTAGTTTACTCCAATATATATGAATAGCATGAGAAACATTTAAGAATAATGCTGCAAGTTTTGAGAGAACATAGGTTGTATGCCAAGATAAGTAAGTGCATATTTTATCAAAAGAAGATTCACTACTTGGGCATATTATTTCAAAAGATAGGATAACAGTCGACCATGAGAAATAGAGGCCATTAGAGGATGGAAAGAACTAATAAATTTCACAGAGGTAAAATATTTTATGTTTCTTGCTGGTTATTACTGGATATTTATAAAGGGGTTTTCAAAGATTTCAAACCCAATCACTTCTTTGCAAAAGAAGGGAGTGAAATTTGAATGGACTCCCAAATGTGAATAAAGTTTTTAGTACTTGAAATATATTTTTACAAGTGTACCAATATTAAGGATTGTAGACCCAAATGAAGACTTTGTAGTGTGCACATATGCGTGCAAGGAAGGGATCGATGGAGTACTCAGTCAAAAAGAGCATGTGGTATGCTACGAGTCTAGAAAATTAAAGGAGCATGAAATGAATTATGTGCACATGACTTGGATTTAGCAACAATTTTTCCAGACTTAAAAATGTGGAGGCATTATCTCATGGGATGAATATTTGAAATAAAGATAGATCATTGTGGTCTAAAGAATTTGTTTGGACAACCAACATTAAATGTTATACAAACTAGATGGTTGGAATTTCTCAGTGAATATGACTTTGAAATCAAGCATATAAAAGGAAAATAAAATCAAGTGGATAATGCACTCAGCAGAAGAGAAAATGAAGTGCATATTTCATCCATTATCATGTTCAACACAAATTTAAAATACATAATTAGAGAGGTTGTAAATGCATACCAACACTATGTTAAAATAAAGGAAACATTATAACAAGGAGTTTTACAACAGAAATTTAATTATTAAGAGTTGAAAGAGGATGGAATCCTCATATACAAAGGAAAAATATATGTGCCAAATTCAGTAGAGGTGAAAAATCTAGTGTTGAGGGAAATGCGTAATGTTCCATATGCTAGGCACCCAGGATACCAGAAGAAAATATCAGCTGTAAGAAGCTAATACTTTTGGACAGGAATGAAGAAATATCTGGCTACTTATATTGATAGATGCCTAGAGTTCCTAAAAGTAAAGACAAAACATAGACATCCAATGGGGCTGCTACAACCATTGCCCATTCCTAAGTGTAAATGGGAAGTGGCTGCAATTGATTTCATTAAAAATCTTCCCAGAACAGGGGAAGCAACATGATTCCATCATGGTAGTGGTGGATAATTGAAAAAAGCCAACACATTTTATTCATATAGAGACAACACAAAAGGCATAAAACATTGCAAAGATTTACATGAAGGAAGTTTCCATGCTACAAGGAGTGTCTAAGGAAATTGTTTCAGACAAAGATTCAAAGTTTACATCAACTTTTTGGAAAGCTTTGTTGAAAGGATTTGGGATGAATTTAAATATCAACACAACTTATTACCCATAGTCAGATGGGAAAATAGAGATGACTAATAGAATCATTGAAGACATTCCTAAAATGTATTTGATGGATCAACCATCGAAGTGGAAAGACTATATCCACTTAGTGGAATTTTCTTACAATAATGGGTATCAAGCCTTGTTAAAAATGAGCCTATTTGAAGCTTTGTATGGAAGGAAATGTAACACACCAATAAGTTGGGATAACCTAGCAGACAAAGCTATCGTTGGGATAGAATTATTAAAGGAAATGGAAGAGAAGATGGTAAAGATCAAAAAGAAATTAAAGGCTTCCCAAGACAAGAAGAAAATTTATGCAGATAAGAACAGAGTTTTTAGATATTTTAAAGTGGGTGAACATGTTTTTCTCAAAGTGAAAGCAAAGAGAAGTTCGATAATATTGGGTTGCTACCCAAAATTGACAGAAATATATTGTGGGCCATTTGAAATATTAGAGAAGATAGGGCCAGATGCATACATGCATCCATGACAATGGATATTTTTTTTCATGTTTCATTATTAAAGATATATGTGCCTGTTGGAACACATATATTTTTTCAAATACTCCAGTTACCAAAAGGTTGAAGCTGCCCACTCTTTCAAATAACAAAAATGATAATCATAAACCTCAAATCTCGGATTTTGGGATTTCGCAGATTTAACAGTTATACATATCAAAGCTCTCAATGTCCCAACATGCGAAATAGCGAAGTTAGGTTAAGTTTAATCATGACCATCAAAGCATTAAGAAATTATTATCATTATTTTAATGCATCGCACTTTCGCGATTCGAGAGTCACGCCTCAAGCGACCCTCGAATGTCCAATGTGCAAGTTGTGAAAGAGACTTAAGATAAACCTGGTTAATCACAAGACTAATGATAATTAACGTTAGTTAATTGTTATCGTGACTTCGCGACTTAGAGGTTTTACCTTAAAATGACATCTTTGTAACCCCGATACTCGAGGTCGTGAAATTTATAAACTAATCACGATCAATTAAAAACTTAAGTCTGATCAAAGTTAATTAACCAAATCGCAATAT
>JASDQU010736405.1:178862-191591 GCA_032191745.1 Picea mariana | reverse complement strand
ATTTTCAGCCTGTAATTAATCGACGAAGGCAGTCAAGGCGTAAGGATCCACTACCACAGGCCCAGAAGGCCACTCACTCAGCAGAGGCAACCCTAACAAACAAAAACAGCTTTGATGCTCTGAATGAAGATGAAGCCCTAGAACCAGAAGCAATAACAGTGAAGGAAGATCCTCCAGCAGATGATAGCCTTCCGGAACCCACCCCCCCAGCAAAGGTTCTAGTTCCGGAACCCTCTGCCAATGCAAACCTAGAAGCCTCAGTCTCTGAGGAAACTTATGAACCGGAAGACAATGTTCCGTCTCCACCCCTTACCAGAGGGCGAAAGACCAATAAAGCGCGCAGAGAAAAGGAGGCGGCCTCCAACATTTCTTCAGGATCTCAGAAAAAGCTGGACCCCTTCATTAAGGGGAAATTTTCATCCCCCTCGGTTTAATGCTTTGCTTTTGTCTTCTACTCTGCTCACAATTTGTGAGAATTTATTCATGTATGCAATTTTCGTCATTCTCCCGAACTAGTGTAAGAAGTGAATGGGATGGGTTTCCCAAAACGTTCACAAGAAGGTTGGAAGCACTGTTAGAGGTCACCAACCTTCTTTAGATATGTAATTTTCTGATTCAGGTCTTCCTGAAAACCGATCAATGCAACATAATCGTTCTAGTTAAAAAAAAAAGAAGATAGTTACAGATAATTCCCAGGCATTCAAATCTATGGAAATGATTAGCTTTTGCCAAAAATACAATATTGTGCTGGGTCATTCTACAACGTACTATCCGCAAGGCAACGGGTTAGCTGAATCATCAAACAAAAGCTTAATCACCATAATAAAAAAGGTTTTGAATGAAAATAAGAAAGCCTGGCATGTGCATTTGAAATATGCCTTGTGGGCAAATTGAATAGGCACCAAGAAATCGATTGGTACTTCTCCATTTCAAATGGTATATGGGACTGATGTAGTATTACCCATAAATTTGGCTCTACCTATAATGAATCTTTGGCAAGTTGAAAAGGAAGAACCAAATCATGTCACAAGAAGAATAAATCAACTGATCGAAGTTCAACAAAATAGGGCTGAAGTGGATGAAAAGCTTCAGAAATATCAAGACAACATGAAATCCATGTTTGATCATAAGGCTAAAGATAGGGAATTCCTCCCTGGTGACTTAGTTTTGAAATGGGATGCTAGGAGAGAAGACTCGGTCAAACATAGCAAATTCAATCATATCTGGTATGGACCATTCAAAGTTACAGCTTCCGAAGGGAAGAAATCATTTCTGCTAGAAAATTTGGACGGTAAAATCCTCAATGCCCCTATCAATGGGCGTTATCTTAAGCACTATGTGCAATAAATGATTTCCAAAATCCCATTGTATATACCAGTTTGTATTTTCTGTTTTTTTATAGTTTTTAGGTAAGTCTTACTTCCACTGCAAATAAAACAGGTTAGTGATTTCATAGAAAAGTAAATGTAAAATAATTTACACATTGAACGCTGTGACTCATAAAACCTTGACACTCTTCATGTTGTTTTTATGCAAGATTGTTGTCGATAGCTTGAACATTACGAAAGAGACAAACAAGTGGTTGTATATCATAAATATTGGTTATCCCGAAACAGGTGATAAATAAATAATTTTCTTAGATGAGAGCGAAATGGCGAATCAAAGGTATGAGTCTCTAAATTATTTAGATTTCCAAAGAATAACACCTGGTGCAACAATGGTCTTATATGTATAAATATACTCGCTAGATGTATTATCAAAATAATGATTTTTCAAAATAAATCATAAAATCGATCATTTGGATAAAATTAAAATAAACAGAAACAGAAGAAATAAAGTGAACTCAGAGAACATTTTTCAAGAGTCGAGTTTGCGTTATAACAACCACGTTTATGAAATCTGAAATCCCATTTGTCACCCTTTTCAAATCTTTGGTATTATTCCCCTTGACTCCAAATGCCTCCCCATGGCCTCCACAGAGGAAGGAGGGGTCACACTTTACATCTGAAAGCTGACAAACGAATCTTTAAAAAAAGGGCAAGTCCTCATGGCTCCTCGGGCCCGTACTGAACAAAAGTATGTATAGGCTAATCCTAACTCTCTTAGTTCTTTTAACAGGTTTTAAATGATTAGTCTTGCTCAGAAGAAGGCCCCTGGAAATAAAAAAAATCCCCCATAAGTTTTCCTACAGACTAAGATGTTTTAAAGGTCAAAAGAAGACTTGTTCAGAGTAATCGAAGTGAGTTAACAGACCTCTGCTGCCAAAATTATTAATCAATATCACCCCTAGTATACTTTATACAAATTGATTGCCCCCACTTCATGTTTAAAAAAGAAAGTATAAGACAGACGGTGAAAGGAAATTCACAAATGATTGCCCCCATCTAGTCCAAAAAAAGAGACGATGAAAGGAAATTCATTAAATGATTGCCCTCATCTCGGCATTTAAATGCAAAGTTACAAACTAAAGTGGTGAAAGGAAATTCAATAAAGGGAATCAGATAACTTCACCAGGATACTGAACATGATCGTTGGCAGTGAAGCAATGTCTAAGATATCTGTAAGGCTATTATACATGAATTATATTGTACTATGGTAACCAGTTTTCTTTTCGACTAGATCTACATCCCAAGTTCACGCGAGACTCCCTAATTAAAAAACACCGAAATTACTTTGGCTTGATGCAAGAAATATCGATAAAACCTGTTAGAATTCCTAAGGTTGTTTTGATTATCTTAAGCAGACCCCAAATCATTTTTAAGGAAGAGGAAGTCATCGAAGAATCTAATATTGAGATTAGTAAACGATTAAGTTTCAAAATCTTTCAGAGATAAAGATGAAACCTCAAATTCTCTCTGTACCCTCTTTCTAAAAACGTTTCACAAAAATAAATTAATGACTCCATTTACCCAATAAAGGCACATGGTCTACCGTTCTTCTCATCCCGCACGGAGACGATATCCCTAGATGGAGCCTATGTTGGAACACATATATTTCTTCAAATACTCCAGTTACCAAAAGGTTGAAGCCACCCACTCTTTCAAATAACAAAAACGATAACCATAAACCTCAAATCTCAGATTTTGGGATTTCACAGATCTAATGGTTATACATATCAAAGATCTCAATGTCTCGACATGAAAAATAGCGAAGTTGGGTTAATTTTAATCATGATCATCGAAGCATTAAGCAACGATTATCACTATTTTAATGCATCAAGATTTCGCAATTCTTGAGTCACGCCTCGAGCGACCTTCAAATGTCCGATGTGAGAAGTTGTGAAAGAGACTTAAGATAAACCTGGTTAATTACAAGACTAATGATAATTAACGTTAGTTAATTGTTATCGCGACTTCGTGACTCGACAGTTTTACCTTAGAACGATACCTTTGTAACCCCGATACTCGAGGTCACGAAATTTATAAACTAATCACGATCAATTAAAAACTTAAGTCTGATCAAAGTTAGTTAACCAAATTGCAATATCAAAAATTTGAGGTTCATGGTCCAAGACTAAGAATAAAATAGTCCAAGACTATGAACACCGAAAAAGGATTAAGAACTAATTGCAATTAATTAAAGGATTAAACTGGGTTAATTAATATCTTAAACAAATTTTAACATGTAAAACTTACCGGTAAAGAATTAAATGTTTCTACGATCATCCCAAGTCACAAAATATCAAACATTTATGGCATTTATAAGCAAATTAGGGAAACGATTGAAAGTAAGATCTTTCTTTATTTCCAAATATTTATATTAAAAGAATCAAACGTTGTGTTAGTAAGGACCCGCACAGACTCGAGTACTCTAAGCGAAAGAATTTCCATCATTATTTGAATTTCATTCTAGTTTCACAGAGCCAGTTTAGCGAGATAACCATTGTTTGTATTTTCATCCTCTGTAACAGGAAATATAAGCTCAAGATTTTATGTCATGGCTCCATGGAAAATGCCCAAAACAACTGGTGAAAGTTCAGGTCAGAGTTCGGATATTATTTCTGATACCTTGTCTATAAACATCGACACAGTCAAAACATGGACACAGGTTTTCAACATCTTGCAATATGAGTTGATAAACTGCCCAGATAACTCGAGCGACAATGAGAAAGAAGACTTGTATATCAAATACAAAGTGGTCGCTCAGTTGGAGATGCAAAAGGTAGCAACAAGGCCATGGCTTTTCCCCTATCGTGGTATGGTTAAATGGGCGCTGTACCACATAGATATCCCGACTAGGACAATATTTAACGTGCATAAGGTGGTTGTTGGGACATTTAGGCTGGAGAATTTGTAGGCGATGTACAAATTGTCCCCCCCCCCCCACAATTTTACTTACAATGCTGAATTCTTAGAGGGTTTCAAAAAGAAAGAATGCGAGCAATTTGGAAAAAGCTTATCCGACCTGATCAAAGATTGGTTCTCACGCCCTGAAAAGTTTAGAGCGAACACTCATGGTATGTACACAATCTCTTCATTACAACCACAATTTATGTATATAGTGATGATGGTATGCAGGCTTTATGGAAGAGAGAATACTGCACATTTTTTTCTCCCATGGGTACCGCTTATCCACACAGTAGCAGAGGGGTACTCTTTCGACTGGGATAAATTGTTGTCAGACAGTTTGGCCAGCCAAGTTACAGAATATCAAGCACAAAGGGCGAGTGGGAAAGCAGCTTCATTTTTCATGTCTACTTACATTATGGATTCCTTTTGCTTCATGACACCTTTTCCATTAATGCGCTGGAGCTGGACTCCAAATAACGCAGAGCCTATTCATGTGTACCACTCCAAACTCTGGGAAGATAAAGACAAAGACTTCGTCTATGAGATTTTCAACTGTGTAATGGTACCAATGCATGTCGTTATCTTCGGCCATCCACCTCCCAGGATTTCAGATAAAGTCATGGAAAACTTAAACAGGGTGGTAGACTGGTACATAGAAGAACATTTCTCATATATTAGGGTTTTTGGCTGCTCTGTTCCCCCATATGCCCTGCCGCTATTCGTACTGGACAAGCTAGTATGTTGAGAAATCACTAGGAAAACTGTGCTCGGTGTTATAAGCAAAGAACTCAAAGGAGTTCAGAAAAAGGTATGGCCATCCTTTCCCATACACATTGGTACATATTATTTATTATATTTCGGCCATTCCAAAGTGGAGGCCACGACCTTGGAGGAAATGAAACTAGCAGAAATTGAATTTAAGAAACATGATCCTCATAAGGTCGTGGGTAACCATATAAAAATTTGTGGTCTAAAAAGATATGAGCATGAAGATTCCCCCCATGAAGAAATGTTCTGAGCAGTGAGATCCTACTCATAAGTCTTAAGTCGGGTTCAAGCACTGCTTCCCAGAGAGATGGTCGATTTCTACAAATTCCAGGAACACCGGAGAAGTGGCCTCCCCAAAGTTTTGCAAGGAAAAACCTCAAAACCTCCAGGTACACAACAAATAGAAGCCCAAGGTTCAATGGATACAAATCCTAGAAAACAAAAAACTCAGGAGAACAGAGAGGAAACCGAGACCTCGAAACATGAAACTGAGAGGAAAGACTCCCAGAGGCAGATACACCAGTTAAACAGGTCAAGGATCAAACAGAGACCCCCTCAAAAGGGGTAGGAGACACACCCTTGTCTCCGTCAAATGAACCGGTCACATATGCTAACATGAAACAAGCATCCAAAGAAATCGACAATCCCATTCCATCGGTCACACCCTTACAATCTACAAAGGAGAACCCCAATGCAGGGATAATATTTAAAGAGGATTTAACACCTATCTCTATAGAAGAATTTCCTCCTAGCGATTTCTTTTTTAGCAAGAAAAGGAAGGTCGTGGTGAAGTGAGAAACATACAAAAAAGCGGGTGCAACATCTAAAAAGTACAGAATATTATCGGATGGAGAAGCCTTAGAAGAGGAAGAATTTGCCAATGAGATAACAGGAACATTGGGGGCTACACAACGACCAACCAATATTTAGTTGGAACCTTGAAGGAACGGTTGAAACAAAGGGAGTTGTTGATCAACAAATTACAGACTCAGATAGTAGCTGTAGAGACAAATTCCAGGAATGAGGCATACAAAGGATTTGAACAAACCAGAGCAACCGACTGACAGGAAATCAAACAGCTCAAATCCAATTTTGAACAAATGCATCAATCAACTCAAACGAGCCAAGCACAAGTAGATCAACAAGCAGAGTTAATAAAACAACTGCAATCTAAATTAAATTCTATTGAAATCCAGGTCATAGATATAAAGGTATTCCAAGCTCAAGCCCCAAAAATATGAAAGAAGATAGAAGCAGCTCAACAGAGTCTACTTACTAAAGTAGAAATCATCCAGGATCATTTTCAGTTGATAGATCAAGCCTTAGACAAAATCACCTTAAGAGAGAGAGAAGCTAAGGTGGCTCGAAGTACTTTCTAGGAGGCTATTATATTAACGAAGAAAGAGGAAATGGTCATCGCTTACAGATTATCCATTCGAGAACAAACCAGACGTAACATCCTGCTAAAGGCATGGGAACACAATATAGCAGAAAACAAAAAAATGGCTAAAGAGGTGAGAGATTCTTGTGAAGAAATTTTTGGTCTAATAAATAAAAATTTGTTAGATCTTGATAAGGAAAGTAGCTCTGGAACGTTGGGTAAAATAAATATATTCAAACATCTGCTCAATATTAAGGAAAACAAGGAAAGAGACCAAGTTGAACTATCTCAGGTAAGACAGGTTAACATTGCTCAGGTAGATAAATGGTTAATAAAGCCAAATCTACAACTACTGTCTATCAACATAGAAGATAGACAAGTAGGATAAAGATTGCCCCAACTAGAAAATAAATGTTACATATTTGAAACAAATGACCAAACATAGCCTTCCAAGTCGATAACACAGTTGGTAGAAAGGTGTCTTGAATGTATTGAACAGGGGAAAGGAAATAATTCTGGAGTCAAATAATATAGTTGCACGTATTGCCTAATGTTGGATCTAGGAGACAAAGAAAGGCCAACATCTTGCCAGCATGAGAGACGACAAGGGATAACAAAGTGAAGCATTTCACCTCCTCATTATGTAACCCAAATTCTTAGAATGATATAATTGCAAACGCCTAAATATCATATAAATATATGTTTTGAGAATGCACCAAAGGTTGCTTTTTGCCGATTGTAAAGGAGAATACTCTCTTTATTGAGAATTAATACAAATGCAGGCCAACGATTCTACATCTCGTCTATTCTGAGTTATTTTTTCTTTGTCTTTCCATATTCCAACATACTTTCATATATTTTCTTTGATGAATGCAAATCACAATTTAGTACAACCTCTATTGTGCTTATGTTATGCTCAGTAATCTAATAACAAACAGATTTTTTCTCTGTATTCACTATTAGTTAATACACGACCTTCATGTTAATTAGATACTATATTTTATACTTCATTGAAGATTACATCAATCACTTTCTTCTTCTGTTACAAAGTAAGATTCTTCAACATTTGATGCCTTTCTTTGATTAGAAACTTTATGTTTTTCTTTGCATTCATTCTATATTTTTATGTTAACTATGGTGCAAGAAATAACTTTTGAGCTGTTATAATATTAATTCATTTTAAAGAACTTTCTCTTGTTATTTATGTGGTGAAAGGAAAACATTGAAAACCTTTCCCTCATTTCCCGATGCCTGACATTATATTTCAAGCCTTGTTATAAACTTAGGAACAACATAAGGCATCCTTGCAACCTGATCTTTACTTCGTGTACTTGTAGCTTCTTCTTGATTAACACTTGGAATTGAGTCTTCTTCATAGCATGGTCTTGTTTGTACTTCGGCATGTGAATACCTATTTACATCAACTCAATCCGTTTGAGCTGTAAGGTTGTCTGGGTTTGTATTAATTTATTTATTCACCATCAAGTTTTTTCCATTTGAATACTTTTGTAGGTCCATAGGTTCAATCATTGTCTCTTTATCTACTAATGATTCCTTATTGATAAGTTGTTCTAACTTGTCTTGTATCGTCTTCTTTTCACTCTTTATCTTCTTAATCTGGGTGAGTAAACTTTGATTATGATCGTTTAGGCGACAAATTTTTGCATCCTTGTCTATGACAATTTTGTCATACTCTTTTTGGATCTCAAGTATTGACTGTTGTTTTTCTAATAGTAGTATTTTGGAGATCTAATCAAGATCTTTTGATATAGATATTGAATCTGACTTTACTGAGACATCATGCAATTTTTTTTTTTCTTCTTCCAGGAAAACATTAATTTTTTTTTCTCAAGGTTTAATATTAAGCTACCCAATGTCTCTAACCAAGTCGAGCCGAGGATTATATCAACCTACTTTTCATATATAGTTGTAACCTCGAAATTCAATAAGAGTTTATAATCTTTGAGTATCAATGGTAAATCCTTGATGTCATATTTCTTGCAAAAAAAAAAGCCATTTGTTTCCATTACATTTGTCTTTGGAATTATTAATTGATTCACCAAATCCATATTTATGCGATTTTTCTTCTTATCTAGGCAAATGTGGATGCTAACTTTTTTTTCTTGAATATTTCCTTCAAATTTTAATAATCCGATGCATCTACTTAGATTATTTTTACCAGGAAATATTCCTTCCTTACAATCCGTTTTTTAATTTGAATTGACCTTATAATTATTATAATATCCCTTTAATAATAATAAAACTTAAGCTTATTGAATTAATAGATATCTTCCTCTAATATTCCTTTATATTCTTTTAAGAAAATAATCCTTGATAATTCTTCTTTTCATATATATAGAGTTTAAATTTTTTGAATATTTTCTTTATACTTTACCAAAAGTAATTTTATATTTACTTAATCTCTTCTTCTTTTTTTCCTTGGTAATTAATGAAAAATAATTTGATATTTCTTTCACACTTTCTAAAAGAAATCTTTTAGTTATACTCCTTCCTTCTTATATATATTTTCACTCCAACTTTTATGATCCTTTTTATACTTTATAAAAAGTACCTTATAAATCCCTTTTATACTCTGGACTATTTGTTAGCGACGGTTAGAGCTCAACAAACGCGACCCTAAGTTTTGTGAAACAATTCTTGTTGGATTACTAAGNTATATGTCTTGAAGAATTACATTCATTGGAAGCACCAACTTCCTTTGTTTTCCAGCTGCAACTGGAAGGAGGCTCCAACCCCCTAGTTTCTCAGGCTACAACCCGAGGGAAGCTCCAACTTCCCAATTCTCTGGCTACAACTAGAAGGAGGCTACAATCCCCCATGTTCTCTAACTACAACTGGAAGGTGGCTACAACCACATGTCCTTTCCCCGCCCAACCGCCCTGACGTATAAGTAGAATGATGGAACCACTGTCACACTATCACTGTGAGATATACCGCTGTAAGCCTGTACCAATCAACCTGCACCCAACAACCTATACCAATAACCTAAACCATGCATCAACCTATACCTCAACCTGTAATAAACTTGTACCATAAGAAAGTGCATCAACCATGCACCAACCTGTACAAAACAACCTGTAATCAACCTGTACCATAAACAAGTGCATCAACCATGCACCAACCATGCACCAACCATGCACCAACCTCTACAAATAAACTGTCACAACAACCTTTCTCATCAATCTTATTAACCAAATCAGATCTACTCACCAAGATTAATCACCAAGACAACTCTCACAGATGTGCATCAACCAATCATAACACAACAACTCATAATAATCATCAAGATCAATATGTGCTTCTAATAATATAGCAAGACAAATATGCTACATCATCCATAAACCATGTGTCAACAATACTACTGACAAGTGCCTCCAACCATGTACCAAGTTTGTACCAATCTTGTATCAACTACTCATCAACTATGACTCATCAAGATGTACCAACATAATCAACTATACACCTCATGTATGTGCCAACTCATCAACTACTTGTCTCAACCATGTACCCAACATGTGCCTCAACAAAAAGTCCTCATCAATTTCATCATCCAAATATGATTTGTAACTATGTAATAGACCTGGTGTATATGATCACACACCTGCAAACTTTCCTTAACTTTTAACAACAAAAGACTATCATTTTCATCAAACTTTACTTTAGTCTCACATGACTAGTTTTGGATTAGTCAACAACCCTAACTTGAAATAATCATAAATATGTACCTATAATGAATAAATATCTAAAAATAGTACACAATGTTATTCAATGTGTTTTATATAATTCCTCTAGATGTCACTACTTGGAACCTCTCAGAAAAGGAGTTATAGCAAAAATGTCATATCTTGTTGAATTTTGGCTTATTCTAGAGAGCGAACTTGTAGAGCATGCCCCACATGGAATATTTGGTGTATGGATATGAAAATGCTGAAAAGAATAATACATACTGTACTCTAACCAACACATTTTTTCTTACACAATTTGGATATTTTATGAATAAGTTATGACTTTTTTACCCAAAACAGATGTTTTAGACTAGTTTCAAGACTAGCCACAAACCCTATTTTCCACGGAGCGTAACTCCAAAAATACAATGAACCACAAGCTGAAATTCATACAAAAGATAATTGGATATGTTTTCTCAATGGCCTATCAATTTCACTGTTTGAATCATTCTATAAAAAACTTTATTGCGAAAATGGTGAGATGACCTGTAAATAACATACCTTAGAAAGCATCATCAAAAGAATTTATCCTCCCTTGAATTTCGGCCTTCTTTACTTCACCTTCTCTCTAAAATTTGGCTTAGATATCCTTTGGTTACCTTAGTCACCTGTATATATTCAATATTCTCAAGTGTGATTAAAATGAGAGAGCTTTGCCTCTTATTTATACTTTCATGTAGCTTCCTCAATGGGTTACCTTTTAACCATGTTAACCCACCTTCCTTATTTTAGGGTTAACCAACTTCTAACCACTTGTCCAATTAATAATTTATCCATTAAATTTATTATTTAAATAATTTATTTTGTATCCACTTTGACTTATAGTACACTCATCACTTCACTTTACCTCAAGGTGTTACCTTCTAACCATCTTAAACCACTTTCCTTATTTTAGAGCTAACCCACTTCTAACCACTTGTCAACTTAGTAATTTATCCATTAACTTTACTATTTAAATAATTTATTTTGTATTCACTTTGAATTATATTACACTCATCACTTCAATTTATTATTTACCTTCTAAAAATCTCTTAAACCATTTTGACTACTTTGACCTTTTGGGGCTTCTAGATGACTCATGAGGTTTCTCCAACTTCACATGGCCATAATCTCTAACCCCGAGGAGTTATGTGACATTCCACATACCACTGGAAATGGAATGACATGCAATATCCATATATAATATTGTTTCCTTCAAATATATCAAAAATCATACCATTATCCATCAAACAAACTTGGGTCCATTACCCAAACCTGGGTTCTCCAACTTCTCATGGCCATAACTCTCTAATCGTGAGGAGTTATGTAACATTCCACATACCACTGGAAATGGAATGACATGCACTATCCATCTAGAATACTCTTACCTTAAAATATATTAAAAATCATACCATTATATATGAAACAACCTTGGTTCCATTACCCAAACCTTTGTTCTACTAGAATTCGCTACCAGACTTTCTCCAAGGGTTGACATCAATCACTAAGGGTTGACATAAATCTACAATATCACTTTCCAATGGTTGACATCAATGACAACCAACAATCCATCAACCTAAGTTAACTGTCTGATAATATCCCCCTTTGGCATTGATGACAACACCAACATTGATGGCAACACTTAGTCATGATAACATTCATGCTTATGCTCCTCATCAATGTTTCTATCTCTCCCCTTTTGACATCAATGACAAAGGGTATTTCCCTTTGGGGTTTATCCCCCTGACTGAACTCTCCTTGGGGCTGCTCCCCCTTTCTATGTGCCTTTGATTTTTCTTTGTGTTTATAAGCCTCTGATTACTCTCTTTTCCTTCATATGAATAATATCTCCCCCTTTGACAAAGGGTATCAATCTGAAGTCATATCACTCATTCTTCCCTTGTGACAATCGTTCCCCTTGGAAACATGCCTCTATGCTCTCTCTCCAAGCATTTACCTTTGCATATGATAAATCTCTCCCCCTTTGTCATATTTATGGTGCTTCCTCGTGTACATCTAAGACATAAGATAAGCATTAAAAAACATTGATTTTGAAGTAGAAATTACTCCTAATATCTGGCGAATATAGTCAAGGGATTCCCGTGGAAGTAGTTTTGTAAAGATGTATGCCACTTGTTCTTTTGTTCCCACATATTCAATTCTGATGTTCTTCTCTCCAACCTGTTCCCATAGAAAGTGATACATGATTGGAATGTGCTTCGTATTGGAGTGCATCATCGAGTTTTTTGAGATACTGATGGCACTTGTATTATCAAAATAGATTGGAATGGGCTCATCATACTCAACCTGTATATCTGTCAAAGTTTGTTTCATCCATAGAACCCGTGTACAACATGATGTTGCTGCAATATACTATGCCTCGACTGTAGATAAGGATATTAATGATTATTTATTGCTTAGACAAGATACTAAACACTCACCCAAGTAGAACGCTACTCCATTGGTGCTTCGTCGGGCATCAATGCAACCTGCCCAATATGCATCTGTGTAGGCAATAAGTGATAGATCCTTTCCTTTTGGATACCATAATCCAAACTCTTCTATT
>JASDQU010736405.1:165831-176565 GCA_032191745.1 Picea mariana | reverse complement strand
AGAACAATAGTTCTCGTCTATTAGGGTTTTTGGCTACTCTGTTCCCCCATATGCCTTGTCTCTATTCTTACCAGACAAGCTAGTATGTCAAGAAATCGCCAGGCAAACTGTGCTCGACAGGATAAGAAAAGAACTCCAAGGATTTCAGAAAAAGGTATGGCCATCCTTTCCCATACATATTGGTGCATATTCTTTATTAGATTTAGGCCATACCAAAGTGGAGGCCACGACCTTAGACGAAATGAAGCTAGTAGACATTTAATTTAAGAAACACGATCCTCATAAGGTCATGGGTAACAATATGGCAAGGTGTGTTCTAAAAATATACTAGCATGAAGACTCTCCTCATGATGATATGTTCCAAGTAGTGAAATCCTACTCGAACATTTTAAGTCATGTTCGATCTCTGCTTCCTGAAGGGATGATCGAATTTTACATATTTCAGGAACACCGGAGAAGTTCCCTCCCCAAAGTTTTGCAGGGAAAAACCTCAAAATCTCCAGGTACACACCAAACAGAAACCAACGGTTCAACAACTATAAACTCTAGAAAACAAGAGGCTCAGGGGAGCGTAGAAGAAACTGAGACCTCGAATCCAGAATCCGAGATCTCAAAACGAGAAGAAGGACCTATGTTGACAGATACATCGGGTAAACAGGTCAAGGATCAAACATAAATACCCTCAAAAGAGGTAGAAGATACTCCATTGTCTACATCAAATGAACCGGTCACAGATGCTATCATGAAATAAGAATCCAAAGAAATTGGTAGTCCCATTCCATCTGTCACACCCTTACAATCTACAAAGGGGAACCCCAATGCAGGGATAATATTTAAATAGGATTTAACACCTATCTCTATAGAAGAATTTCCTTCGAGGGATTTCTTTTTTTAGCAAGAAAAGGAAGGTCGTGGTGAAGCGAGAAACATACCAAAAAACGGGTGCAACAACTAAAAGGTACAGAATATTAACGGATGGAGAAGCCTTAGAAGAGGAAGAATTTGCTAATGAGATAGCAGGAACATTGGGGGCTTATGCAACGACCAACCAATATTTAGTTGGAACCTTGAAGGAACGGTTGAAACAAAGGGACCTGTTGATTAGCAAATTACAGACTCAGATAGCAGCTGTAGCAACAAATGCCAGGAATGAGGCATACAAAGACTTTGAACAAACCAGAGCAACTGACCAACAAGAAATCAGACAGCTCAAATCTATTCTTGTGCAAATGCAACAGTCGGCTCAGACAAGTCAAGCACAGATCAGTCAACAAGAGGAGTTAATAAAAAAACTGCAATCTAAGTTAAATTCTAATGAAAGCCAGATCATAGATATCGTGGTATTTCGAACTCAAGCCATGGAAATACAAAAGAAGATAGAAGCATCTCAAAAGAGTCTACTTACTAAAGTAGAAATCATCCAAGATTATTTTCAGTTGATAGATCAAGCCTTAGAAAAAATCACCTTAAGAGAGAGAGAAGCTAAGTTGGCTTGAAGTACTTTCCAAGAGGCTATTATATCAATGGCGAAAGAGGAAATGGTCATTGCCTCTAGATTATCCATTCGAGAACAAACCAGAGGTAACATCCTGTTAAAATCATGGGAGCATAATCTACCAGAGAACATAAAAATGTCTAAAGAGGTGGGAGACTCTTGTGAAGAAACATTTGGCCTAATAAATAAAATAATGCTAGATCTCGATAAGGAGAATAGCTCTGGAAAATTGGGAAAAAATAACATATTTAAACATATGCTAGATATCAAGGAAAATGCGGAAAGATACCAAGTTGAAATATATTAGATAAAACAAGTCGATATTTCCCAAATAGATAAATGGTTGATAAAACCAAACCCACAGTTATTTTCTATTATTATAGAAGACAGGAAAATAGGAGAAAGATTGCCACAGTTGGAAAGGAAGTGCTACACTTTTGAAGCAAATGACCAAACTGAACTTCCCAAGTTGATAGCCCAGTTGGTAGAAAAGTGTGTCAATTGTATTGAATAGGGGAAAGGGAAGACTTCTGGAGGCCAGTAATACGGTTTCTTATTCCATCCTATTTTGGAGTTAGAGGAGAAAGAAAGGAAAACACCCCACTAGCATGAAGGAAGACAAGGGACAACGAAGTGAAACATTTCATCTTTTCATTTGTAACTGAAACTTTTAGAATGATAGAATTCAAAATGTTTTAATCTAGTATAAATATACATTTTGAGAAAGAAACCAAGGCTTCTTTTTGCCGATTTTAAAGGAGAAGACTCTCTTTAATGAGAATTAATACAAATGTAGGCCAAAGATTATACATCTCGTCTATTCTGAGTTATGTGTTCTTTGTATTTCCATATTCCCACATACTTTCATATATTTTCTTTGATGAATGAAAATCGCAATTTAGTACAACCTCTATTGTGGTTATGTTATACTTAGTAATCTAATAACAAACAAATTTTCCTCTGTATTCACTATTAGTTAATACAAAACCTTAATGTTGATTAGATGCTATACTTTACACTTCATTTAAATTTATATCACTCACGTTCTTCATCTGTTAGAGAGTAATATTCTTCGGTAATTGATGCCTTGATTTGATTAGCAACTTTGTGTTTTTTTCTTTCATTTCATTCAATTTTTCAAATTTAACTCAGATGCGAGAAACAACCTCTGAGCTATAATAATATTAATTTGTTTCAAAGAAATTTTCTTTGTTATTTATGTGGTGAAAGGAAAAAATTGAAACCTTTTCCTCATTTCCTGATGCTTGACATTATACTTGTAGCCTTAGTATAAACTTAGGAACAACATATTTTTGGTGTTGTTGCTGGGGACGAAGAAACAAAGTTATTTTTCCTTGGGAGAATGACATTTGCAAGTTTCTTTCTTTGATAGTGAACAAAGAATGAACACATTATAAAGGCTAAGTATTTATTATTCACTTGGCGACTCCACAATTTAAATAAGCTAGCATCAGGTCGAAGGAACACCATAAAAAACCCAGATGATAAGAAGACCACACCTGTTTCCAACCCTGCAAAAATACTGAAACCAAGAGGATTCGTTAAGCAAGCTACTAAAACTTACAAAGGTTCCACTTGAAACCATAAACCCTAAATTCATTCTACTCAAAATTAAGACTAAATCTCATTCGACTACCTCCTGTGTAAGTGAAGGTAAAACATCTATAGTAAAGTCTGTTTCGATGATATCCCATCAGCTCTTGAACTAAATTTCCCAACCTCAAAAGGTATAGAAGAGTATACCATACACTCGGATTCAACTTCTTCAAGTTCTCCCACTTACATATCTTGCAAGTCAGAGGAACCGAGTCCCCATATCTCGTTTCCCTCTTTTTAAGATTTTTCGTCTCCTGATAAACGGTTCTCATAATATTTTTTGATTCATCCTGAAGAAGATAAAGGATCGCTATACATATTTGAAAACCCTCTTTATAACGTACCGGTTTCCTCTCCTAGAATATATATGGAAGTTGTCAGAGGAGGAGGAGGGGGTGGTCAAGGCCCACCCCCACCCCCTAGGATTTTCGCTAAAGTAGTTGCCAGATACGCGCCTTTGTTCCTCCCAGTACCCCTTCATGATTTACCTGAAAACTACATGAAAAAATTACCTAAGTTTACAAGGGAGGGAGACCTAACCACAGTCGAAAATTTAAATTTCTTCGATCAATTTGCAGATATTCTTGGTCTCGAACACGAAGACGTCTATTCACGGTTGTTTTTTCAAACCTTTGAAGGACATGTGAGAACTTGGTTTCGAGGTTTATCCGCATGATTATTCGGATCCTACGATGAGTTAGAAATCTCTTTTCTTAGGTAATGGGGTGAGAGGAAAGATCAACCATACTACTTAACTGAGTTTGGAGCCTTAAGAAAGAAAAAAATTAAAACTATTATTTAGTTCATTCAAAGATTTAATAAACTATATAACAAGATCCCGGTTGAAGTGAAACCCTCCCAGCCTGCAGCCAAGGTAACTTTTGCAGGTGCTTTCGAACCTGATTTTTCACTATTAATAAGAGAAAGGAGGGTTGTTGAACTCACCCGAATGCAAAAATATGTTGTAGAAATTAAGTCAAATATGACATCTTCTGAAAAATTAAAATAAAAAATGGGAATGGGAAATAAAGAGACTAAATGATTTAGGGAACAAGAAGGATCCTCTGGGGGTGGGAGGTCCACAAATGATAAGATGGATGATATGGCAAAGATAATCAAAGAACTATCAAATAAAATTTCAAAGATGGAACTAGATCAATCTACATCAAACCAGTTCGTCAGGTGAGAATTTAGAAGGAACCCTAATCCCCAAATACAACAAAGATAGATTAAAAACAAAGATCAAAAAGTTCATACTCCTTTCAAAAATGAAAATTTTTATAGGAGGAAATGACATGAAATTTTTTGAGGATTTAGAAGATGATATGAATAATATCAGTGATGATTTCCAACAACCTCATTTGACTATACAAGATTATGAGAGGTCTTTAAATATGGAATATCGGTCTAATGAGGATAGAAACACAAATAATATAGAAGATTCTTCTTACCAGGGGATCGCTGATACTATAATGGTTGAGCTCCAACTTAAGTATAATCTAAGGTCTAAAACTAAAAACCTAACAACTACCCAACCAAACAAAATCCTACCAAGAGGTGAAGTATATGCGGCATCTCAAAAGGAAACTGAAATACAAAATACCAAAATAAAAGGAGCTGAGATCCAAACTGGGAGAACTAAGACAGATGAAACACAGACAACAGAAACAAAAACAACTGAAAATAAAGCAATACAAACAAATAAATCAGAAAAGAAGGAGACCGAAGTACCAATCATAGAAACTAAAAAAATTATAGGAGGTTTCAGCCTAGAAAATGAGATTAACAAAATCAAAATACTGATACCTTTGGTTGAACTGGCAAAGAACCCTGTTTATCGAAAACAAATCACCAAAATGATAAATTTTTCATATATGGGAAGTCAAGATGATGTTATAAATTTGGAAGATGATAAGCCTAATATAATTTTTGGTCCGCATTTTGAAGGGGCCAGAGATACCATTTCTCCTTTCTACATTACACTAAATGTGCATGATCGTCAGCTACATAACTGCATGATGGATTATGGAGCCTTTCATAACATGATGCCCAAGGAAATTATGGATAGACTTGGCCTCAGAATTACCAAGCCATATGGAGACCTGTATTCATTTGATTCAAGAAAAGTTAAATGTATGGGCATGATCAAAGACTTAGTAGTAAATCTTGCACAGATCCTAGTAAAAAGTGTTCTGATGGATGTGGTTATTGCTGATATACCTCTAAAGTATGGTATGATATTATCTAGTTCTTGGGGTGCTAAGCTTGGAGGATCCCTTCAGGTGGACATGGCATATGCCATGATTCCCATTTTCAGAGGACAGTTCACCCGATTATATCAGGAAACATGATTGGAATATATAGTAAATGATCCACATAATCCTAGAAATTAACCTGTTTATGTCGCTGATCAAGATCTTGGAAATTGTATTTTATCAATTGATGACAATATAGATGAATGTTTTGAAGACGTCATGGAAAAAATAAAATAGAAAAGATAAAAGAAAGTGTATATAGTACTGGAATCTGGAAAATGTATTTCGATGGTGCTTCGTCATGTGAAGGAGTAGGTGCAAGAGTACTCTTTGTATAACCTTGGGATGATTTTATCATTCCTTTCTTTTATAGACTGCAGTGGGACATATACCACATGAATAATGTATGCGAGTACGAAGCCCTGGTATTGGGATTAGAAGCTGCCAGAAAGTTAAACATAAAAAACTTGGAAGTCTATGGAGATCTGGAATTAATTGAGAAACAAGTAAATCAACAGTACCAAGCCAAACACCCGAGATTGAGATATTATAGAAACTGTGCCTGGGATTTAATGGAAAACTTTTTCTCATTAGTTAATGTCCATTACATTCCCCGTACAGAAAATCTACAGGCCGATTCATTAGCCAAAGAAGCCTCGAATTTTGTACCTCCTACGGATTTCAAATTAAAGTATCACATAGAGGTGAGGCACATACCTTCCATACCAAACAATATACAACATTGGCAGGTGTTCGAAAATGATGAACATATAAGAAAGTTCCTTGAAATGGTGGAGGACTTCGCTGAAATGCACATTGACTAGGAAAACCAGAATGACCATGCTTGGATTATGAAAGAAGGGGAGGACCCACAAGAGTTCCAAGAAAATATCGCAAATCATCGCATGTTAGTACTAAAAAACAACCAAATCCATAAAGGTCTAATCCCCTTAGAAATTCTATTTGACCAAAATGACATGCCTTTAAAATCTACTCTACAACCTCAACCAGAAGAAGTCGAATATTGAGATATAGGTACCAAAGAAAAGCCTAGAATAGTAAAAATATCAAAATATCTTCCTCCTGAGATGAAAGGTAAGTATGACAATTTACTCGATCAATATAAATACTTTTTTTCTTGGTCGTATGACGAGATGAGAAATTATGACACCACTATGATCGAACACAAGATTCCTTTATAGCCAGGTGTTAAAATTTTTAGACAGAAGCTCAGGAAAATCAATCCCATATTATTTACCATGGTCGAAAAAGAAGTAAAAAAGCTCCTGGACGCTAAAATAATTGTACCACTTAGGTACTCTGAGTGGGTAGCTAATTTGGTCCCAGTTAGGAAGAAGAGCGGAGAAATCAGACTGTGTGTAGATTTTAGAAATTTAAATAAATCATCTCTCAAAGAAAATTATCCGCTACCCAAAATGGATCATGTTCTAGAAAAAGTGGTCAGAGAAAATAGAATGTCAATGATCGATGGTTTTTCCAGTTACAATTAGATTTTTGTTAATGAAGACGATAAAGAAAAGACAACATTCACCACCCTATGGGGTACATTTATGTATGACAAAATGCCTTTTGGTTTGATGAATTCAGGTGCTACTTTCCAGTGAGCTATGGATATCGCCTTCATCGGTGAAAGAGTTAAATTCATCGTTATTTATCTTGATGATCTGACCGTGTTTTCCAAATCTGATGAAGAACATCTAATCCACCTCAAACAAACATTTGAGAAATGCCACAAATTTGGTTTGTCTCTAAATCCCAAGAAAATTCACTTTGTGATGCAAGAAGGTAAACTCTTGGGCCATATTGTATCTCAGGATGGAATTAAAATCAATCCTAAAAGGGTCGAAGCTATTGACACTATAAATATTCCTAGAAATGTAAAATAAATCTAGTCATTTTTAGGGGAAATAAATTTTTTGAGGAGATTTATCCTGAACTTTGCTGAAATTGTGAAATTAATTATAGATATACTCAAGAAGAACAATGAAGTTAAATGGACGATCGAAGCAAAAACATCATTTGCACACATCAAGAAAATTATAGGTGAAGCACCTATACTGGCAAGCCCTGATTATCTAAAGGAATTTTTTATCTTTTTGTTTGCATTCGAACATAAAATTGTGGCGGTACTCCTCCAGAAGAACAAAGAGGGTTTTGAGAAACCAATAGAATTTCGAGTAAGAGACTTAGAGACATGGAGTTTAGGTACGACATAATGGAAAAACATGCATATTCCATGGTGAAAGCACTAAAATCTTTCAGAACCTACGTACTTCATTCCAAGATCATTGCATATGTACCCACCAGTTTTGTTAAGGATATATTGGTTCAGCCTGATAGTGATGGGAAGAGGGGCCGGTGGATTTATAAAATTCAAGAATTCGATCTAGAGGTAAAACCGAAAAAGATCGCAAAGGGAAAGGGTTTGGCTCAGCTACTAGCTGAATCAAATTTCATATCACTTGGAATAAATAACCTACAGGAGCATGAAGGATATTTAGACATAGACAAATTCGACGACCATATAGCTACAACTAGAATTGAAGAGAAGTTTGCATCTTCGGGTTGGTATAAAGACATAGTATCTTATCTTCTAACTCTAAAATTCCCAAACGATATGTCTCCATATAAGACTAGGACATTGAAAATGCATGCGATAAAGTATTGTATCTCAGAAAGCCATTTGTATTGGAAAGACCCTCTAGATTTTCTACTAGTTTGTTTAGTAGAATCTAAAACATAAAGAGTTATAAATGAATTTCACGAAGGAGTGTGCAGAGAACATCATGCATGGAGAGAAACAACCTATAAAATCCTGAGAGAAGGATATTATTGGCCTAAGTTATTTGCAAATGTGAATGAAAAAGTAAGAACCTATAACTCCTGCCAATTATTTTCAGGCAAGAAGAAACTCCTGGCATTACCTTTGGTCCCGGTTAAAAAGGAAGCCCCTTTTCAACAATGGGGGTTAGATTTTATAGGCGAAATCAATCCACACTCCAGCACGCAAGATAGATGTATCTTGACCGCTACAAATTATTTCACCAAATGGGTAGAAGCTATCCTGACCAGGAAAGCGACAGATTCGGTGGTTATAAATTTCTTGGAGGAAAATATAGTATCTAGATTTGGCTGTCCCCGAAAGATAGTTAAAGATAATGCCCAAGCATTCAAATCTATGGAAATGGTTAGCTTTTGCCAAAAATACAATATTGTGTTGGGTCATTCTACAACGTACTATCCTCAAGGCAATGGGTTAGTTGAATCATCAAACAAAATCTTAATCACCATAATAAAAAAGGTTTTGAACAAAAATAAGAAAGCCTGGCATGTGCATTTGAAATATGCCTTGTGGGAAAATCAAATAGGCACCAAGAAATTGATCGAAACTTCTCCATTTCAAATGGTATACGCGACCGATGTAGTATTACCCATAAATTTGGCTCTACCTATAATGAAAATTTGGCAAGATGAAAAGGAAGAACCAAATCATGTCACAAGAAGAATAAATCAATTGATCGAAGTTTAGCAAAATAGGGCTAAAGTGGATGAAAATCTTCAGAAATATCAAGACAACATGAAAGCCCTATTTGATCATAAGGCTAAAGATAGGGAATTCCTCCTTGGTGACTTAGTTTTGAAATGGGACACTAGGAGAGAAGACTCGGCCAAACATGGCAAATTCGATCATATCTGGTATGGGCCTTTCAAAGTTACAACCTTCGAAGGGAAGAACTCATTTCTGCTAGAAAATTTGGATGGTAAAATCCTAAACGCCCCTATAAATAGACGTTATCTTAAGAACTATATGCAATAAACAATATCCAAAATCCCATTGTATATATCGGCTTGTGTTTTATATTTTTTACAGTTTTTAGGTAAGTCTTACTTCCACCGCAAATAAAACAAGTTAGTGATTTCATAGAAAAGTAAATGTAAAATAATTTACACATTGAATGTTGTGACTTGTAAAACCCTGACACTCTTTATGTTGTTTTTATGCAGGATTGATGTTGATAGCTAAAACATTACAAAGGAGACAAAAAAGTGGCCGTATATCAGAAATATTGGTTATCCTGAAACAAGTGATAAATAAATAATTTACTTAGATGAGGGAGAAATGGTGAATCAAAGGTATGAGCCTCTAACTTATTTAGATTTCCAAATAATATCACCTGGTGCAACAACAGTCTTACATGTATAAAGATATGTTGGAAGAATGGTTGTTGTCATTGATGTCAACCCTAGTCATGGGTTTTGGACCAGAAGATTGATGAAGTTATTTGGACATGAAGGAAAATGAACATGTAGATACAACACCTATGGATGGATAGTATACATCATGCTCTTTCCGGTGGTATGTGGCACGTCATGTGGATCCTCATGGTTGAGGAGAAATGAACTTTTGAAGATGACAAAGTGAATTGTACATGTAGGCCCTGAAGACAATTAAAGAAAAGAATTACAAAATAAGAAAGTGTCAGGTCGACCCTAATGTTAAAAGAAAGTGACATAAATGGTATAAATAAATATCATCATACATTCATTTGAAACAAGTCGAATTTCAAAGAGAAGAAGAAGTAAAAGAAGGCCGGATTTCAAGGGAGGATGAAGTCTTTTGGTGATGTGTTCTAAGGTATGTTATTTTCAAGTCATCTTACCATTTTTGCCATACCTTTTTTTCTAGAACGATTCAGATGGTGAAATCGCTATGGTAGTGAGAAGACATATCAAGGTACCTCTGATAAAAAGTTCAGCTCTTTATTCTCTATAATTATGGAGATATACTCTGTGGAATATAGGGTTTGTGACCAGTCCTGAAACTAGTCAAAACAAATGTGTTCCGGGTAAAACAATCATAACTTTTTTATACAGACTCCAAATGTAGTGGGACCACTTCCATTGGAAATAGTACGGACTTTAGTTTCTTTTGTGTGATTTTCAGAATCAGATGTTAAATATTGAGCGCGGGGCATGCTGTACAAGTCGGGTCTTCTGAACAGACCAGAATTGAATAAAGTTTTATTATCTCTCATATATTCTTGGGTGGAAGGAAGGGGCAAGGATAGAGAGTTCAAATATCTCTTGATATTGGAGGATTTTATCTTCCTCTTGGAGGTTTATCCCTCCCTTTACATTTTGGAAGCTGTAGCTACCTTTGGAAGTCATTGCTTCCCTTGAACAAAAACTATTGATTATTTCTCATATATATTGTGCATGGTGTATTGTGGTGTATTGGTGTAACTCTTATACTATTGTTCATTTCTCATTGGATATAATTGAATGGTTTAAGTATAAGTTGGAAAAGGTTTTTAAAATTGTACTTGATACTGATTCACCCCCCTC
>JASDQU010736405.1:148992-161734 GCA_032191745.1 Picea mariana | reverse complement strand
AATGTGAAAACCCAACCCACACATTTCACCTTTTTTCGATGGAAGAAATCGCAGGAAACCCTCCGAGTACTTCCCCACATTTCATGGATTGTAAATGGAGTAAACTGTCATCCCGAATTATAGGGTCTAACCTTAAGGGGATATAGAGAGTCAAACCCGTGACCTCCCCAACTGATCACTTGGCGAGATATCTCACATCTAACTCAAGACCACTCAAGCTAACCCTTGAGGCTATGTACCCCACTTACTATGAGTACCGCATATATGGGAGACATGTGATACCAAGTACCCCAAATATTAGTTAAGCTAATATAATATATGGGTACCCCATATATTATATTGGCTTTACAAATTTATTAGGTACTCATATATTATATTAGCTTAACTAATATTTGGGGTATACACCTACCCTATATATTAACTAAGCTAATATATGGGTACTCATAGTATGTGGAGAATGTGAAGCTAACATATGGAATACATGATATATCATGTACTCCATATAGTCGATTGGGTTTAACTTGGATGGTTGTGAGGAATGATTGGTATCCTCCCCACCCCGGTTTAATTCCCATAAATGACATGAATTAAAGCTCATAATGAGTTTGTTGTAATAGCTTCGAAAGATACTATATGAAGTACTATATATTAGTTAAACTAATATATGGAATACGTGGTTATTTCAACCACATACTTTATATATTAGTTAAATTAATATACAAGTATCTATATATTCGTTAAATTAATATATATGTGTCTATATATTAGTTTAACTAATATTTAGATATCCATACATTAGTTATGCATAAATTTGTATTTATATTAGTTAAAACTAATATATGGATACATGAGAACTATGTATTCATAATATTCATATATTAATTAAATTAATATATGAATACATAGATTATAAAATAGACAAATATTCATTTATGCATAAAATTTGTATTTATATTAGTTAAAACTAATATATGGATACACGATAACTATGTATTCTTATTATTCATATATTAATTAAATTAATATTCATAATTAGTTTGATTTTGTAGACATATTCTATGTATTCTTAGTCATAAGTTTATATTCCTTCAATTTAAAAAATAATATGTGATTCACATAAATTATATTAAAAAAATAGTACATTATTATTTACTATATGAGTATTGATTTATGAGTACCACATTTCTTATTAAATTTAATTCATAAATTTAAAAATATTTTTTTTTTTATTTTTTTTTTAAGAAATTGTCTTCTCTTTGTTCCTTACTACAATATGCTCTCCATCGTTCTTGCCACTCATTCTTGGGCCAATATGTTGAAATTCAATAGTGAATTCTAGTCAAAATCCAACAAATGCAAGGTCAAATAAGGGACCAAGAAGTTTTTTTTGGGGAACCTCTACACTAGAAGGTCCCCTGTCGTATCACTCACACACATGATGATACCATGAAAGAGACATCCGATTTTCAATGCCACTTTCCTACCAATGTCAAGGAGGTTTACCACATTGAGAATTTAGTTAGGTAGAAACAAAGGAAAATGATGAATGAATCCAGGTTCCGGCAGATTTTAAAACTGGGTTCTAAACACATCGTTCTCTCTCTAAAGTTACCAAGTTTTTCAATATTACAGAGCTTTGTTGGATGAAAAAATATTTCGTAGCATAGGTTTTGGAGGAGAGGGGTCAACAACAACAAGTAACTCTCCACAAAATGGATCTAATGGATAAAAAGTTTGAAACAATTTGCAAAGTAGTTTATGACATGATATTATAGTGACAGACCCAAAGGGTATCAAACACAACCTAATGGCATCAACAAAATCTACTAAGGAGTTTGAAGGTACCCCTTCCAACCCCATCTCGATTGATAAAGATCTCAAGGAAAAGGAGGATACTTAACAATGGTAGAGGTAGGCACATGTCCTTCTGAACTAGCAACACATGCTCTCTTTTGATAGCTTTATAAATGTAAACTAGGCTTCCCCTTTTGGCTCTGATAATTAACTTTTATGTTGTTTTCAGTAGATTTCTAGGTCATGCTACTACTAGGGATTTGAATTAAAGAAATCTTTCTTGCAGTCTTGTAAGATGAACACTAATATTTTGACTCATTATGGTCTTGGTTTCCCTAAAGGCAAGCCATAGTTAACGTTGACTATATTTTAATTTATACTCTATTAATATAAATTTCATCCAACTTAAAATAATAATAATAATAATAATAATGATGATGATGGAAGTACAAATTATTATTAATAAATAATAATAATGGAATTACAAATTATTACTAATAAATAATAACAATAATGGAATAATAGTTATCATACAATAAATAATGAAATATTAATAATATAGAATATTTCATATTTAGTATTTCAAATATATTTCTTTATCAAGATTATTTTATCAAGATTTTAACCAAGGTGAGGTTTATATATGGTTAACATAACCCATAATCATCTTTGACTTTTACATGTCCACTTCAATGATTATGTTGATTCAATTCTTTGAAATTCTATTGATTATAGAATTTCTAACTCAACAAGCATAAATTTTTTTATTTAGTCCATTTTAGTCCCAAATTTTTTCTAATATTATTAAATTAGGTCTTTTTGCATTTTCCTTAGCATCTTCTTTGTTCAATATGTCTGCTAGATTATGGGGTTTCTTCAACAACTTTTGTAAGCTCCACAATCTCTTTATTTTAATCACCTTTGAATTTCTCAACTCAAGCACCTACAAACTGTTCCTAAATCATGACATGTTTCCTCTGTCACACATCCATTACTAACAATTTTATTAATCCATGGTGCACAAAGACACTATTTCTTCTATTCTATACCTCTGTAGACATCCTTTGCAATGATTGTAACAAGAAGAAGACATCCTTTGCAATGATTGTAACAAGAAGAAAGGTTTGTTGAGCAATTGGTGATGTCTCAAATGCTTAATTAGTTTAAAATGACAGGCGAGCATAATATTTTGTTTCCTTTCATACATGATATAACACATAATATGAAATGTAATCTCATGGTGCAAACAATGTTTCTCTATTCAACACCTTGAAAATATTTTCCACTAATTTTCTAGCATCCACTAATTTTCTAGCATGTAGAAAATTATTTTTCTACTCGTGTGTTTTCTTTTTCTTCTTTTAAACCATCATTCTCTTAATTTCCTCGTGTGTTTTTTTCTTTTAAACCATCATTCTCTTAATGGAGATAGACTAATCACCGTAGAAATGGACTCTTTTGTGACATCTATGCGAGGGTCACTACAAAAGAGGTTTGTCTCCATAGGGTTCTCTTTTGTTGAACCGCCCCCAATGTTTGTTTGTAGAATCCATTTCTATAGCTAGATTGTAACTTTTTAGAAATAATCCTTTGCTATGCTTATATAAATTAAACTAATGACTCATCAATTATCAAAATGTGTAATTTAAGATTTACTAGCAACATTATTTATATGTTAAAATATTAATTTGTTAGCGTCTAAAAATAATAAAAATAAAATTTTATTCTTGAGGGTTAACTTAATTAGTCTAGAGTTTGATGTGAGTTTTCATGCTTATTGTTGATCATGGGTTTGACTCTCTTGATTCACTCAGAGTGAGGCCCCATAATCAGGGCCAACGGTTTACCCCATTTACCATCCACAAAATGCGGGGAGTGCTTTTAAACTGCCAAGTACTTCATATATATATATATATATATATATATATATATATATATATATAGAATAAGTATTGGAAACAAAATTTACTTGTTAACTTTTTCATAAATTTGCGAAGTCACACAATTAATTAAATGAAAATTTGACACATTAAATGTCATTAATATTTTATGAGAAAAATATCATTGAAAATACAACATTATATATATATATATATATATATATATATATGTGTCAAATTTCACAAAGAGTATATGAGTTTCAAAGGTTTCAATTTAAAAATATGTAAAATCTCAAATTTTCACCACCACATTTCACTAAAAAACGTGACACATATTCATGGATTCACCCACAACTATGGAGTAATCAAAAAAAGAAGAAGAAGACTAAATTAGTAGAATTGTTAGTTCTATGTGGCAACAACAACAAGTATGTGTAGCACTTTGTAACAAATTGGTAGTAACATTTGTATCAATAACAACATGTGCATGTTCAATATGGAGAAAGTCTAAACTAACACTGTGACATTGTGAATATTTAACATTTTAACACCCAATGATTTTTTTTTTTAATAAATTTTGGTAGAGAACTCACTAGAGCAAGTTGACTTTCAAGTTGTATATAATGCCATGACACCCCTAAAGAGGATTTTCACTACATGGTATATTATTATTTTTGCAAAGGAGGACTCACTTACAAGCTGGGTTTCAATGACTCCTTTCTCCTATGGCGCCCATAAGGGTTTTTCATAAGAACTATTATTAATATTTTGGTGAGATGGTGAAAAGATGCTACTCTTTATTGAAGGAAGTGATGCCTTCAATCACACTTTAATGTTGTGTTTGTCCATACAATCGAGACATCAAGGGTTAAAGTCAAGGGTTTCTTGTAAAGCTTTAATCTATGACCATTGATTAGGAGTAAGCCCTTTCTTCATCAATTGTATGAACTGGAATTGAGCCATTTTTGAAGAGTGTGTCGATATTATAGGGACATAGCCATCTAGTTTTAATCTCACCATTAAAGTCTTTAAATCTGAACTCATATAATAGGCCCAATCACCAACTTGGAACTATTTTTTCTTGATGAAATGTTCAGTCCAACAAATTCATTGACATTGGACATCTATATGAAAAAGTTCTTTCTGAAGAATCTCATATAAGGCAAGCAAAGTTTCCACTCAAAATGTTTGGACATTTCTAAACTCCAACATGGTCTAATTCCAAAAATTCTCAATACTTATGACTAACAGTGGAAAACTTCATGCTCAAATTCTCAACCTCTATGGAAAGGCTTCTCTCAAAGAGACACGTTTCTTTGAAAACATCATTTTAGAAATTATGAAAAGAGTTGTTAACCTTAAGATTCAAGGATTCACTCTTTTCTATCATTCTAAAGCTTTGTTTAGGTCTCCCAATGATGAATAGAGTGTCCACTTGAAATGTTGAGACATTTCTAAACTCCAACACATTATCATTCTCAACATAATTATGACTAATTGTGGAAACCTTCATGTTCAAATTCTCAACCTCTATGGAGAGGCTTGTCTCAAAGAGATTCATGTCTTTGAAAAACTAAGGTTAAAAATAATGAAAAGAGTGATGACCTTAGATTCAAGTGATTCACCCTTTTCTAACTTTTAAAATTTTTGTTTAAATCCCTTGATGATGGGTGGAGTGTCTACTCAAAACGTTGTGACGTTTCTAAACTCCAACACTATATAATTCTGGAAATTCTTAGTGTAATTATGAATAAATGTGGAAATCTTCATGCTCAAATTCTTAACCTCTACAAAGAGGCTTGCTCAAAGAGACCCGTGTCTTTGAAAAGCTCATGTTAAAAATGCCAAAATGGGTGGCTAATATTAGATTCAAGGACTTACTCTTTTCTTTATTTCTAAAGCTTTGTTTAGATCCAACATAGTGTAATTCTAGAGATTCTCACTATAAATATAGTGGCTAGTTTAAAAAATAAAATCAACATTGCTAATATAAGAACAAACTCTCACATATAATCTTTGTGATACCACGAAACCGAAGGATGAGATTGCCAGTCATATGAGCACACTATTCATATTCATAACTTGTTAACTCATGAATAACCAAAGAAAACTTAGAAATCTTCTCTCATATCTTTTCAATCATTAACACAAAATACTAAATAAATCAATTCATTTTTTTCTTAATTTTTTTAAAGTGAAATAAACTAAAATTATTCTATTGATTTGAATGTGAACAATGATCATCATCATCACTACTCAAACCCCAAATATACATATTATAGTATTGTAACTTAATACTTGAGATAAGAAACCATCAAATTTAATTTTTATGCTTAATCTATATACAAAAGAAATTTATTTAAATAAACCTTATAAAATACTTTAATTATCAAAATACCAAATTGAAATCATTTGAAGAAATACACATATTATAATTTTTATGCTTAACCCATATACAAATTTTTTTTATTTAAATAAACCTTATAAAATACTTTAATTACCAAAATACCAAATTAAAATCATTTGAAGAAATACACATATTATAGTATTGTGACTTAATGGAATAAGAAACCACAAAATTCAAATTTTATGCTTAACCCATATACAAAAGAAATTGATTTAAATAAACCTATAAAACACTTTAATTACCAAATTGAAATCATTTGACCAAATATACATATTATAGCATTTTGACTTAATATTTGGGATAAGAAACCACCAAATTTAAATTTTATGTTCAACCCACATACAAAAGAAATTGATTTAGATATACTTTATTAAATATTTTAATTACCAAAATATTCAATTGAAAATGTGCTTAGTTTAACTGTTTTAAGTTTTTTTTTTTATATTTATCAAAAATCTATTGAATCTGCAGATTAGAATAGTTATTTCTAGATAATCTAATTTGAGTATCTTAAAAAAATTTCACACTCTAAATCTATTTCTACATTAAAAATGCAATTTAAATTTAGTAAAAATTTATGTAACCAGATTCGATTAAAAAAAAAAAATTGAAATCATTTGACAATATACCCAATGCCAAAATCAAATTGAAATGAAATCATTTCACAAAATATACAATGACAGAATTAAATTGGTCATCATTTTGATAGCTTGCGTAAACACAGCCTTGCTGTTCCAACGGTCACAATCATAAAAAAAACAAAAAATTACRAACCTTTTTGGTKAAGGAACTCATACGAATTGGCAAACAGGTGCTCCCTACAAAAGGAAGGGACAAATTTAAGCTGATTAAGCTCTTAAAAAGGTTGGTTTTAGGAGGATCCAGTCTCATTTGGGTTGTACGAAATTAATCWATCTGGGGAGCAACGAGCTTTATATTGGAGACCCGTGATCAATCGAGAAGGGATCACAACGCGACAATGGAGTCCTTTGCAAACCCGTGAACAAAATTCGCCTCGATTGCACAAATGCCACCCTGCATCATTAACTATACCTGCAATTTCGAGCGCTCAAAACGAAGAAAATTCTAAAATCCTTGGTATTCATGGTATTACAGGATCCTTTTCTATCATATGGACAAACACCAGACGACACCGCACGACGGCCGAGGACGCTGCCCATCTTAGCAGATTGCAGCTTTACGCACGTCAAGGCCGCCGCCCATTCTATCTCGTTTGTTCTTTGCTCATACATTTCAATCTCTCCATCTCAGTGGCTCTGAACTTTGGGGGAGATCGCAGGGAATAATCCATTGAAAAGCTAAAATTCATTAATGAAGACGTGGACTTCATTGAGGACAGTGTTGTTCTTTCTGATTTTGATGTTGATGGCTGTTCTGTTGCTTCTGTTACCATGAGCCTGCAGGCCATATATAAAGTCTTAGAAGGGCTACGAGAGCCAGCACTACTAGGCATTGATATTAAAACATTGAAGATTTTGGATATGGGGGCTGCAGCTTTGTATGTAAATATTATAGTGCTCGTGGGATTTTGTTGTTATGGAGGTGTGGCGCAGTTGAGCACAGACTTTTACATGAATACTTGTCCCAATGTAGAGAGAATCGTGAGAAATGTGGTGGCCCAAAAGTTGAAAGAAGCTCCCACTTCGGCTCCCGGGGCCCTCAGACTCTTCTTCCATGATTGCTTCGTAGAGGTTCTGTTGCATATTGTTTTTGATATCGAAGCTCTGTAGTTATTCTTCGATTTAACAGGGATTTGCTGCATTTGATTGGATTTGTTATGTTCTTCCCCAGCCCCAGATCTGCTAGCACTTGCTTAAATCCCTGATGGGTGTAATGCTCAGAAGTATTAAAACGTTCCATGTATACGATCTGTCAAACAAGAAACAAGAATAGAAGATGCTTTGTGGTTTATGTTTTTTTTAAGGTTACGGTTAACCTAAACATCAAATTGGTGTATAAGATTTTTTTGTTTGTGGGAGAGGGACTTTCTTTGCAGTTATTTAACTGCAAAAGTTTAAGGAGGTATACATATCCTATCCTTCTTTGAACTTGCAGTAAATACATGTTCTTAATCATTAGGCCCACTTGTGGATCATTCACCAAGTCAAACACTAAATTGGTGTATAAGACTATTTGTTTGTGAGACAAGAGACCTTCCTGGCAGCTCTTAAACTGCAAAAGTTCACTGAAGTATACATATCCTACCCTTCTGTTTGAACCTGTAGTAAACACATGTTCTTAACCATTAGACCCATTTGTAAATTATTCACAACTTATTAAGATGTGAAAAAACATTTTGTAAGATTTTCAACAAAAATATTTTTATTTTATTTGACTGTTTTGTTTTAGATATAATCCCTATGTAACCACATAACTCTGATTTAACAGCCATGGCAATTCAACAGCTTACAACTCCTCTGATTTAACAGCCATGACAATTAAACAACTTACAACTCCTTTTAAGAGCACACTGGCCATTTTTTTTAGGTTCCCACCAGGCTCACTTCTCCCCATGAGTGTCATCCACCAACTACATTCAGGATTTTGTATTTAGAAAGTTATAATACCTCTCAACAGTACACTGATCAGGGATATGATGAGGTTCTAGTATAACAACCTTGTAATATTGCTTTCATATTCTTTTTTAGGGTTTCAGTTTTTCTAATGGAGTTCTGGTATTACAGGGGTGTGATGCGTCTGTGCTTATTGCTTCCAGTGACAATAATGTAGCGGAGAAAGATGCAGACATCAACCTATCGTTGCCAGGAGATGGATTTGACGTTTTCATGCGAGCAAAGAGAGCGTTGGAATCACAGTGCCCAAATGTCGTGTCTTGTGCTGATGTTATGGCCATTGCAACCAGAGATCTGGTCTCCATGGTGTTCTCTCATGACTCTATACCCTCATGGTCACGTTTTCTCTGTTGTTTTTCTCAGTGTAATCAATCGGGGAAAGCAGAAACGCAGTTATGGTTGGCCTAGGACAGTAGTTATTTGTAAATGTTCCCATTAGTAATATGGCTTTATGTGTTGTATATCTCGCCTCATAATGAAATCTGACTGAACTAATAGTCAATTTCATCATTGAATTCAAATAATTTGGTGATTCTCAAAGTTTATTCCTCAAATTGCATAAAATTTAACATTTTCAAAGACATGTTCACTGAAGAAATGCTTCACTAATGTTTTCATGTATATTGAAAACAGGTTGGAGGTCCGAGTTGGGAAGTTCTGAAGGGACGGAGAGATGGTCTCATCTCAAAAGCATCCAGGGTGGCAGGAAACTTGCCAACCGTGAATATGACAGTCGATCAGCTTATTTCACTCTTTCATTCTAAAGGATTAAGTCAAGTCGACATGATTACTCTTTCTGGTAATTCAGACATGATGCCATGGATCCGTTTCTTCTTCTGAAATTTCAATTTTTTTGTCTGACCTAGTAGCGAATTTCATTTTTGAATTTTTCTTTTTCTGCCAGGTGGTCACACTATTGGGTTCTCACACTGTAACGAGTTCATGGATCGCTTATATAACTACAGCAGAACATCCGACATAGATCCGACGATGAATCCAAGCTATGCACGCACTCTCAGAGGTGTATGCCCGAGATATGGGCTCGATCCGACCGTGGTGGCGTTCAACGATGTGTCGACTCCCACCACCTTCGACAACGCCTATTATCACAACGCCATGAAAGGACTGGCGCTTCTTGCAACTGACCAGATACTCTATGTCGATTCTCGCACTCGTGGGTATGTTAATGCCTTTGCCAAGTCCAGGCAGAGCTTCTTCAACTCCTTTGTGGCGTCCATGATCAAACTGGGGAATGTGGGTATTAAGACCGGGGGACAGGGAGAAATCCGCAAAGATTGTGGATCCTTCAACAACTATAACTAGCTGTTCAGGTTTTTCTTCTTCTTCCCTCTCTTCATATCAATTGCTCCAAGTGTGGACTGCATCCTCCTCTTCTGTTCAGGTTTTTCTTCTTCTTCCCTCTCTTCATATCAATTGCTCCAAGTGTGGAGTGCATCCTCTTCCTCTTCTGTTCAGGTTTTTCTTCTTCTTCCCTCTCTTCATATCAATTGCTCCAAGTGTGGACTGCATCCTCTTCTGGAGAATCCAATTTTACCAGATTCATTCTTTCTTCCATGAAAAGGGTATGGAAGACATAGCTGTACGAACACGTCGGTGTCTCATTTGGGAACATGATGAACTCAACTTAAGAGAGTGAGTTCATCCTTCACAGATCAACCCTCTCTTAAGTTGGGCATTTTGTTATTAGATATTGTAAAATCTATATAATCTATGATTTTAAATGAGATAACTACAGTTTAAAATTATCTATCCACAATCACAGGAAGTGAAGCAAGCTTTTTGCACTTTTGGAAAATTTTGGAAGTTTAAACATTGAATTGAAATGACAGGTTCCTTGTTTGGCATGATGCACTTCAAAGATAATTTATAAGTTTATAAAACATTTTTTATTTTTAAATAACATTTTTATAAATTTTTTTAAATAATATTTTCATAAATTTTAAAAATAAAATGAAAAATATCTTATCAATTAATTTTTAAATATATATATTTTTTTAAGTTAAACAATATTTTTAATACTTTTTATTTAAACAATCCTATCAATTAGATTAGTTGGGAAAAAATCTTATCAATTAATTTTTTAATAAATTATAATTTTTTTAATATCTTTTACTTAAATACTTTTTTCAATTAATTTTTAAATAAATTAATTTTTTATATTTTTCATTTGAATAATTTTATCAATTAATTTGTAAATAGATTCTATAAAATACTCAATTTTTTTCTTACTAGATAAAATCTTAAATGCCTTCTAAAATGATGTTGTTTATATAATGAAACAAAACATTGACATAATGGCTTTTTGTGTTGCCTTCTAAAATGATGTTGTTTATATAATGAAACAAAACATTGACATAATGGCTTTTTGTGTGATGCTTATGATAATACACTCTAAAGATCAAGTACAAATTCATAAATGTGTGATGATTGTGATGATGCACTTCAAAAATAAATTTTAAGGAAATAAAAAAAGAAAAAAAAAATAAAATTTTATAGTATCTTAATAAGATTAATAATAATAAAAAAAACTTTGTAGCATTTTAATAAAATTAATGTATAATGAAATTAAATTAAGTGTCTACTTAATTACCACATTTAGGTAATTAGAAAATATTAATATCTACACAAAATTTTATTGACATGTTTAAGTGATTACCATCCACTACTTCACCCCTCATTGCCATGGATCGGAGATTGGGGCATAAGTTTCATTTTGCTTTTTAATGGTGTGAAGCGTGCCATGGGGGGTTGGGGCCCAGTTTGCTTCCCCTTTTTCCCAGTGTTTAGATGAGTGGGGCACCACCTTCTTTACCTGTGTGCACACGTTTTTCAAAATAATGCTGAGTGCATGAGTGGAGACTTAAAAATAAAGAGGCATAATCATATTTTTCCATCAGTTAGGAGACTAGACTCGACGCGAGGAGGTAGAAGCTCAGATCAAATCTTACTACATCACTACACCACGACCTACGACCTCCACTACAACATTGTACCTTTGTGGTAGCTAACATTTTGACAACAACAGTCTCAAAATTCTTCTTGAACATTCTACTATACCATATGCGTGAACTTAGATGACTGATGCATTGTCGTACTAATCTTTGTCATCATTTGATTTTAATAATTTACCCAAAATCGATCAAATACATTATTCATTAATTTGACCATTTTCTACACCATTGTGTTTGAAGTTCGATCTCGTTGCTTAGGCCTTCAAATGCAATTAGAATTAGGTTTCATTCTATTGCAATCGAATTAGATTTTGAATCTTTAGATTTCTTCCCATAGAACTAGGTTTTAAATCAGTTTTAGAATTAGGTTTCAAATCTTTCGATCTATAAATTAGGTTTTAAATACATCTTTATTCCATATATATTTATTTTATTTTATACAATTACGTTTTCTAGAGGGTCTAAAAAAAAATCCAACGGGATTAATAAATAATGGTGGAATAAATGAATATGTTTGGCTTAGTTATCTGGACAATCACAGTAACAACGTAAATTCGAAAGAATTAAAATCTGTCGCACATGATTTGGTAGGCCTACAATTGGGTATCTCAAACCTTTTTCTTTTCATAATTTGGGCAATCTTATCCCCACTAAACCTTTCGTCTGTCACTCTCTTTTGGATATATGTGTGATTTATTTTCCGTGTTTGGAATTCTACGTCTGTTAATTTCTACCTTTAACACTCAAATATGAACGATTAGAGACTCTTTTAATTCCAATCGACCAATCTGTTCAAGCTTAATCCATGTTGCATTAATCTTGTTAATTGGACAAGAAACTCTCTGTTGGGAGACCTTTAGTTTTGACAATTAGAGGTGTTGATATTATGGTAGCTACGAGAGGTATTTACCTCCACGTGTAAACTTGACAAGAATAGAATATTCCAGGAAGCAAGAAGAAGCCCTAATGAGTTGGCTAATAACCCTAGAAGACAAGTCAGCTCAAGAGGATAATTTGTATTAGGTTATTAGCCTCCAAGAGAAGAAGTCAGCTAGAAGAAATAATATATACTGAGTAAATAGGTACCCAGAATGA
>JASDQU010736405.1:109995-137763 GCA_032191745.1 Picea mariana | reverse complement strand
AACTAACTAGACATAGATGGACTCTTATATTTTGCACAATTATTTTATAATAAATAAATGTGATTTCTCTTCTTGTTACATAAATTGTGTGACCCCATAACATAGCTATTATTATTATTCAAAATTATATCTCCTAAATCAATTTATGTAGTTTCCTCAAAAATAAGGGCCCACTAGATCTCTTCTTGTTACATAAATTGTGTGACCCCATAACATAGCTATTATTATTATTCAAAATTATATCTCCTAAATCAATTTATGTAGTTTCCTCAAAAATAAGGGCCCACTTTTTAATGTCTTAGAGGTAAGCACTAAGTAAAATACGTTACTCTATAACCATCATAACCTAAAAAGCAACCACACCATAAGAACTTTTTGCCTTTAAAATCAATCAAAATAACATGTATCAATCACAATAGTGAACATTAAAAATGAGTTATTGAAGCAATGGTGAAATAGAAATTAATAAAGTGGAATGCAACCATGTAAATGCAATCGATTATTAATAATACATTTATTTTATCATTTATTATTAATAATACATTTATTTTATCATTTAAATCTTTTATATTTAGAAATTCTTTAGCATTGGTTGTCATGATCAATCACAATAACATGTATCAATCACAATAGTGAACATTAAAAATGAGTTATTGAAGCAATGATGAAATAGAAATTAACTAAATTGGAGTGCAACCATGTAATTGTAATCGATTATTAATAATACATTGATTTTATTATTTAAATCCTTCATATTTAGAAACTCTTTAGCATTGGTTGTCATGTGTAATGGAGGGCAATGCATAGTGTAACATGAGAATTACATGAGACAAGAATAATGTGCAAAGACTACGAAAACCACAAACCATTTTATTATTTATAATTCACAAACCATTTTATTATTTATAATTCCTGATTACTATAATAGAATGGGGCATTGATAATAGATAGAGTGATATAATAGAACGGGGCATTGATAATAGATAGAGTGATCAAGGTTCAACACATAACACATTAGGAGACTCATTACTTAACATTGATAGACATGAGATTGGAACTATTTAATAATTGTGAGTATAATTTTTCTTATGAGTATGCACATCATTAACATCCCTTGTAATAATTAATTAAAAACCTAATAAAAATATTGTGGTTGACTTCACTATTAAAATGGGCATTTTTACCAACTTTTTTTTTTGTGTCGTCTTATGCTCAAATTTAGAAAAAGGAAACATGATGATATTTTCTACATTTTTAGTGGGAATCATTTTTATGTTTATCTTCACCATTTTTTTTGTCCTTTTCAATTTTGCATCTAACTTGCATCCCCTTGGCATCACCTTAATGTATTAATGGAAATGTGTGTGTGTCATTAAAATGGTCTTTGATTTAGAATTAGATCTCAGGACCAAAATGGGTCTAGGAAGGCCTAAAATCAAAGTTCTTAGAATGGCTTCAAAACGGATGTGCGCGCAGGCCTCGTCAATATGAACCCAACATAACTTGAACGGGCTCAAACGAACGTCGTATGCTCAAGATATCGCGGTCTGTTCATTTCTTCAAACATGCAAAAAAAGATGTTCACTGTACAATCCATACAGTGCCACGTGTATAGACCGTACAACTGACATGGCAGGGTATAGTTGACGTTGACGTGGACAAACAGGTGGACGATTTAGGGTGTTACATGTGTCACCACTACAAGGGTGACACATGGCATGTCCGTACGAATGACGTGGCACGACCGTATGACTGACGTGGCATGATCGTATGACACATGGCACATATGTACGACACGTGGAAGGTACAGTGGCATGTGACGTGGCATACACGTGGCTGGCAGATGTGGATGAATCGAGCGCTAACACATGGCAGTATTGTTGGCGTATGGTATGGTGCCACGTGGCCCAGTCCTGGGATGCCACGTGGTACCCATTCGTCGGTTAATGTTTATTGCAAAATTGTATGGAGTGCACGTGATTTGAACCCATGACCTCTGGTTCGGGTCGACAAGCGGTTTGGTAGGGCTATGCTAGCCAACCTTCCGATGGTATTACTTGATAACTATAGTGGGAAACTTATAGTTAAAGTGATATGGTGGTTCAATTGGCGGAAAATAGGGTTGGGGCCTAGCCCCCAACCCCGACGCACTACCAATGCATACGACTATGCCATTTAACCTATGCTTTGACACTTGGCGCGCATTTGCATTTTGGCATGGATATGACTAGCGGTTAGCTCCAGTTCTCGTTCCCATACACCATGTGATCGGTAATGCAAACGATTGACGTGTATAACCGTTGGTGTTTAGATCTGATCGCGTGGGATATCCATAGGACCCGGATGCATAACTGTTGGTGAAGAGGTTTAGCCTTAAGCGTCGGTCGGCCAGGCTAGCCCGTCGACCAAGGTGCTAGAGCAGGGGCTAGGCTAATAATAGATTTGTGCATGGAAGGTAGCCTGCGGCCATATGGTCGGGCCATAAGACCAAGACCAGAATCGTCGGGGGGACAATGTTGTAGCAGTTAGCCCAAGGCCACATGGAGGCGCCCAATATGACTAGGAGCCAACGAAAAAGGGGTTGTGCTCTGATTTTTTCCATTTAGTGGGTTTTTGACATTATAATAAGATTTTTATGATTTATTCAACAATTTTAGAGATTTTTGGTCATTTTGGGGAGATATTGGGCCCTTTTTTAGGCTAGATCTTGGGGAGAAGTTGGGAAGTTGTTACCCACTCCTAGTATATATAAACCATGGGTTTTTGAAGCCATTGGGGAGGTTTATAATAGGTTTATGCTGAAGAATTATTGAGCCAAAGCCATTGAGGAGAGCACCTTTGCGGGCCATTTCTGGGAGCTCTGTTCATTCGATTTCAGTGTCATCAGTTTTGTTGGGTTCTAGAGATCTGGTAGAAAAAGAGAAGATCAGTTTGTAACCTTTTTGGCAGTGTTATGATGTTATTTTAAATCTTTGAACATAAATAACAAATCCTCACCCACTAAGACAAAGGCTCGGAGACGTAGGCGAGATTGATGAACTCCGTTATCACTTTGGTGTTTTATGGTTTGTTGTTCTTCATGTTTATTTCTATATCTGTACGTGTTTATATGGCTACTATGTTTCTTCTATAATCCTTCCTCTTTCATTTAGTTCCAAAATGGTAATTTAACTCATGCAAATTAACTCAACCATTGTCGTTTAAAAGATCTTTTCGGATCAAGTGGTATCAGAGCTAGTTGACATTCGGATTTTGAGTTTGCATGATTAACAGGGAAAATCTACATCGTCGTGAAGGCGAGCTTGTTGAAGAGAGTCCATTGATTGGATTGAGAAAGAGAACTTCTCAAAGAGAGAAGATGGCATCGGAAGAGGGACTTTATCAGAATGAGAAAGAGTTTCGAAAAACTTTCTTCGCCATGTCAGAGATGATGAAGGTTTTGTATAATGATTACTTGGAACAGAAGAGACCAAATCTAGGTGAATCTTCAAAGGTCAAAATTTAAGAAGGAGAGGATACTCCTCAAAGTCCTCCTTCACCTCCTTCTTCTCCATCATCTTCTTCTTCTTCAAGTTCAACTTCTAAATCCACTGCAAGAAAACATGTCCATAAACATAAGAATGAAATGCCTTTACTAAAACTTGATGTGAATTTTGAATTACCCATGTATGATGGTGAAGTCAATGCAGAGAGACTTGATAATTGGGTCAGACATATGGAGGTTTATTGCAGTGTGCAACAAATCAAGGATGAGACAATTCAGGTCAAGTTGGCATCGCTTAAACTTGCAGGCACAACACTCATCTGGTGGCAAAGCAAGTTGAAAAATGAGATGCAACAAGTGGGTAATGTATTTCCATCATGACAAGTTTTTGTTTCTGCACTTAGAAAGCAATTCTATCCTTTGGGTTATAAAGAGAAAGATTTAATTGAATGGAAATATCTTAAACTAAGAAAAGGAAAAAACATTGCAAGAATACACAGATGGTTTTCATAAGATGGCATTGATGTTAGATATTCCTTTACATGCCCAAGAAACTCTTATGAAGTACATAGGAGGTTTGCCTGCACATATTCGATATTCTATGTTCATTTTTGGACCAACTAATCTTGATGAGGTTTCTGTTCAAGAGACATACATTAAAGCAAGGAAAACAAGTGTTGGTGTATCAGGGGAATCGTCTTCAAGGAAAGAGGACAAAAGGAAGTGGAATGACAAGAAAGCAAATTCAGCGGGAAGAAAGGAAGAGAAGCTCTCTTGCAAGCATTTCAAGAAAGAAGGGCATGATGAGGACCATTGTTGGCAATTTCATCCCAAGAAGAGACCGAAGTGGTTCAAAGAGAAGAAAGGGAGGCAAACAGTTGCAACAACATCACGACCAACAGACTTGGGACTGGATTCATGTGATGAATCTAAAGTCTCATTGGTTGGTTTGAAAGGTAAAATTGGTGATGGATTTGATTCTCGAAGTAAATTGTTTCACTTAAGGGTCATAATGTGACATACTAAGGTTGACACATTGATAGATAGTGGATCTCAATCTAACTTGATTTCAGAGGAATTGGTTAAACAATTGGGATTAAACACTCAAATGCATCATAAGCCTCACACACTTAAATGGATAAGCAACAATCATAAATTACACATAACAAAGCAATGCACATTAAAGTTTCCAATTTCATCTAAGTTTGTGGACGAGGTAACATGTGATGTGGTGACACTCAATGAATGTGGAATGGTCTTAGGAAATCCATACTTGTATGATTGCAAAGCAATCTTCTATAGGGAAAAGAATCAATATCACTTAACCAAAGCAGGTCAAGAATATGTTGTTCATGCTCATCATTTAAAGGCAAATAAATCTCTTCAAACTATGGAACAATTAATAAAGGCAACTCAAGCAAGCAACACACCTATAATTGTTTCAAATCAAGTAATTGATCTTAAGCAAGAACATTAGATGATTGTAGAATGGAAGATCAATCACACTTTGCTTCAAGATAAGCTAATTTCATGCAAATATTACAAACATATTAGCTCATTTGTAGTCATATTTCTGATGTTATCATTAGTAATGTTGTCAACATGGATGATAGTGGCTTCAATAAGATGTGACAGGGTACAAATGGCTAACAATATGCTGTTAGTTATCATGATTGTTTTACAGTTGATCTTGATGAGACAGGTGCACAGGACAGAGTTCAAAGACAAAGAACAAGTCAGGTGGTCTATCCCACACTTGATGACTGGTCAGTAACCTTTTGGAGGATCAAAAGGTATTTAGTGGGGAGGTGTGATCCAGAATTGGATCTTGGGACCAAAATGGGTCTAGGAAGGCCTAAAAATCAAAGTGCTTAGAATGGCTTCAAAACTGACATGTGCATAGGTCTTGTCGATACGAACCTAATAGGTCTTGTCGATACGAACCTAACACAACTTGAATGAGATCAAACATACATCGTATGCTCAATATATCATGATCTATTCATTTCGTCAAACAAGCAAAAAAAGATGTTGACTGTATAGTCCGTACAATGCCACGTGGCAGCTGACTGTACAGATCGTACGCCCGTACAACTAATGTGGTAGGGTACAGTTGGCTTTGACATGGACAAACAAGTGGACGAGTTAGGGAGTGACATGTGTCGCCACTGCAAGGGTGACACATGGCACGTCCATACGGCTGACGTGTGTTATAACACTAATTTGCACCAGACATGCTTTCCTGGCATCAGGCCATCTCAGTTTCCTTCTTTGCCAAAACACTGCTGAACAACTCTTCTTAAAAACCCCATTTATAAAGACTCACGCACCCTGCTCCATTACTGCACGTGTGTACATGCTAGCTGACCCAAGACAACCTGCGTGTACCAACAAAAGCATGGAAAAAGGAAAGTTTCTGATGGAACACACAGCTTTGGGTAAGTTAACTAAACCTTTCGGCCATGCATGGCCAGTCACTCGACCAAATACCTAGCTTCTTCTAGCCTATAAAAGAAGGGTTAGGGGTCCCATTTGAAAGGAGGAGAATCATAGTAAAGAAACTATACCAGATTGAGCATTCCCTTTGTCCCAACCTTTAGCCATCCTTGTGCAAAGAGAAGTATAGAGAAAAGCAGTTGGAAGATAGTGGAAAAAGAGCTCAGGACCAGGATCGAGGAGCAGTAGCCGACTTTATCATTGTAAGGTATCATTGTGAATTTAATAAAAGAATTGTTTTTCCCATCTTGCCATATGAGATTGTCATTATTGGAATATTGATTGTATGATTGATTAAATCTCTAACCCGTTAGTTCATAGATCAAATGCATGTGGAGTTCTTTGTTTGTCTTTAGTGAATGCAAGTCAGCATTGGGAGGAGAGTTGCAGTCAAAGAAAGACCAAGCGCGAAAAGGGATCGACATCAAACACAAAGAATAAGGTACGTCAACTTAATCTCTTGAGCCTTGTATTTACATATGAGTAATGGGGGTCTAGGCATGGGATGATGGTAAAAAGTAAGAATCTTTAGGTCATTTCTGTATGCATGATAAAACCCTTAGTGCTAGTCCATAGGAGGGATTTCCCACCCACAATAGAATTGGCGACCATACTGGGGAATCTCTAGGGTTTCTTGGAATGTTTTTTCTTGGGTATTTTTAAGAACTGGTTTCATTTCTTGTTTTTAAAGTTTCTGCAAAAGTCTGAGCTAACAGAGATTCTAGTCTTCCATACCGATTATCTCTGTTTCTTTGCTTGACTGCATTTTTTTTTCCTGAGACCCACAGAGGTACATGCGGACTATATAAGGTCTGCATACGTGTACTCGTGCCCTACATTCTCACAACCCGCGTGTACACACTAGCTGAGGAAGTGTCATTCGCGTGTATGATTCAAGAAAATTTATTTTAGAGAGTAAGTCATCCTCTCCCCTGTCAGAAATAGTCCTTCTCAGGGGTTTTCTGGAACTCTTTCTAGTATTTGTTGTTTGCAGTCTATAGCTTAGGTTTCACCTCAGATTGGTTTGTTCTATGAAGTTTTCCTTGAATTGTTTTCTTTTTTCTGTTAAAGTAAGTGTCTGAGTCTTCAAGAGATCCTGGTTCTCAGTACTAGTAGTCTCTTCCTAGGCTAGATTGCTTGGCCTTTAACTTGTCTCAGAGTTTCAGAGATACACGCGGCCTATATAAGGCCAGCACGCGTGTACATGCGCTCTGACTTTACACAGCTCATGTGCACACGCTTGCTGTTGAACTGTCAGTAGTGTGCTTGTGGAGAAATTTTTTTTTGAAGGTGAGGCAGTCATTCTTTCCTTTGACAAGATTTATACCTCTCAGGTTTTTGGGTCTCTGTCATAGCGGTCAGTAACTTAGGTTTGATCACAACAATAAATTTCTTTTTCATTAAGAAGTTTTCCTCAAAATTTTCTTTTTATAGGGGTTTTAGACAAGTGTGAGAGTCCAGTTTTAATTTTCTTGTGTGTGATTTTTAAAGTGACTCTTTGCGATCTGCGCTTAGGCTAGAAGTTTTCTTGGTTTTTACTTGTTGATATTTTTCCTTTTTTCTTTGTGAGCATTCAAATTAAAAAAATAAATCTTTTATTTCTTTGTTTGGTTAAATAATGTTGTTTTTCATTAGTAACCAGGGAAAAGTCTTTGCTTTCATAAGTTCTTGACGGTTTACTTAGATCATAAGTAGCTCGTAGTCGAGTGAAATCCTGTTTTGAGTTTGTTGTTCAGAGATCTTAGAAAATTTTTAGTTTGAAAAGTTGTTTAAGATTTGAGTCAAGAGGAGTTATTTTGTTTCCAGCTTTTTGTTTATTTTTGTTTCGTCTTTCAAACATCACTAGTTTCACTTTCATAGCCTTTGACTTAAGACAATCCGTAAAAATTAATGCTAAAACTTAAATTCATTAGACTTTTTATGTTTGTAGGGTCAACCAACTAGTTTAGGGTTAGGGCCTTGAATTAGGTTGGAGAGGAAACTCTTCAAGGCCATTAAATCAAACATTGGAGTTTGAGTTAGAAAGTGTCAAAGTCCAGTATTGTGAAAGTTATCTGGGACCCCCCTCTAACATAGGGGCTAAACACGAGGTCGCGTGCAAAAAGGTAGTGGAGATAACCCCACCAAAGTTGGACCAATCGTATTGGAGAAAACATATAGAGGGCTTGTCTTGGGATTCTGCCGATTGTGTTTTCCACGGAGCTTCGTGGGTCTCGAATCCGTTCGAGGTCCTTAGTTGTCTTCCAGACCACTTGCCTTCAATACCCTTAACAGGTTTTGGGCTCGATGCCCTGCTCATTGTGGTCTACCCGACTTTTGATTGTACCCGCCTGGTGACTGTTCGCGCGCTGGAAATCTAGTTACCTATCTTTTTAGAGACATACACATGTGACTGCAGGGGTATACTGTGGTACCTAGGATAGACATCGGGCTATGCTTTGCAGAGTATAACCGGAGGGTGCTTCCATGTTCGAGTTGCACTTGCACCGGTAATTTTCTCTAGTGTTGGTTGTTGTAACTGTTCTTCCAAATAGTTTAGTGTTTGCTTGTTTTATCTTGAGGGACCTTTTTAGTGTGTGTTGTTTTTTGAATGAATAGAAAGCCCTAGTGTGTCTTTTGATCTTCTCACATAGTGGAGGATCACGAGCTCCGTCGGTCACAAAGGCTTCTGGGCCTATCACCGATTACACTGGAGCCACCTCCGCCACCACTAAGGTGAAAGCTAGACCAACAAGGGTATTTTGAAGCAACCGGGTCACAAGAAATTGTACCCGACTAACATCCGGAGGAAACAACCGTTTTAGACTTTGGAACGAAATCTCTTGGTCCATTCGAAACTCCAACCACTGATCTTTCAGCACCCATCATCGTACCGATTCACCCTTACGAATGCCAGACAGTGTCGCACGCAACAATGGAAACAAATGTTGTCACTTCTTCTGGGAATTCTTCAATTCCCACTATGGTTGTCATCACATGGGATTTTCCACCTCCTAACCCACCGTCACTGATCCGAGCCACCATGGTCTTGACCGCCTCTACCTCGAATAGTGGTCCAATCCTGTCTATGGTGGCGGCCACAACCCCTTTCACACCGAGTGCGACAGGCCCTCCGTTCTCATATGGGATGCCTAGCTCAGGTACAAGTCCTGTACTTTCCTACTCCACTTCACAGACTTTAGTTCTAGGGGAAGAGATCTCTAACGCTCCTCTGCAAGGACACATGGGGGGAACTTCAGCTTCTTTTAATGATTTTCCTTACGGGGGAGGTCATATACGTCCTTTGTCCCCTTCGCTCGGTGGCACCCACCAACAATCCACCGGGCCACCCACACACCATAGTTTATTTGGAGCAGGGGGTCAAGGACCACCCGGTCATAATATGTCAGTAGGTTCGACACCTTTTTCTTTGTTTGATGCATTTGGTAACAATGCTTTCTCATCAACTGCTTTCCCGATTGGGGGTAACCTCGGTTACAGACAACCTATTCCTATGTAGGGTACTATTCCTGCACAGGGGGAAAAACCAGGAACTTCTTTTGCATCATGACCTTGGAATTCTTGGCAGGGATTAGTTCTCTTGTCAAGAATGCCGATCTGGGGCAATTCTTTTCACATCCAATGGAACCTCGGACAAGGTACTATGCATATGCCCATGGGATCGACATGGGGCAACCCTTCCCAAAGTCCTCCGAATGTAATGCATGCCCAACCATCTACATCCTATTTTGGGAATCAGTCGATGATGTCTCCTCACACATAGAATCCATACGTTGGTCATGGCCATGGTTTTTACTAGAACCTAGGCCAGCAGCCGAACTTTTCCTGGCAACCTGGTGCCAGTCAAACTCCAGGTCCATTTTTCCATGGTTATCACCAACAACCCAAACTACCTTTTCTGGCAACCTTGCATTTGCCAGACTTGACAAGGTTGCTGAAGGACCCTATCTGTCACGATCCGCGTTGGCCCCCTATGCCGATGAAGTTTCCTTCGGACATACCAAAGTTTGAAGCCGAGCCTAACGAAGATCCAGGAGATCATGTGACCACCTTCCATCTTTGGTGCTCGTCTAACTCATTGAAAGACGACTCTGTACAATTGCGATTGTTTCAACGTACTCTCATTGGGAGTGTCACGAAATGGTACATTGAGCTCGACCGCTCAAGATACTCTTCCTTCGACGAATTGGCAATGGCTTTCCTAAACCATTTCCAATTACCTATGAGATACGATGTTGGCATAGAATTGCTGGCCAATTTCTCACAGACAAGAGCAGACCATATCTTTGATCACATCTGAGAATGGAGATGCTGGAAGAGTTTAATTAAGGTGCCAGTACCACCAGCATTCCTGCTCGAGTGGTTCCTTAAGTATTTGGTCCCACAGTTATCCAAAGACGTTGCGACGTCGAGAGTGTTTTTCGAAGAAGATGCCATCATGAGAGCTCAACAACTTGAGCTAATCTACTTTCAGTCCAGTTTATTATACGAGATCTTGCCAGATGCGCCACACTTAATACTTGATAAAACTAGACAGAGAGCTGGACCACATGTTGATGGTATTGTTGGTTTAGCACAAACAAATCCCGCTGAACAACTAACGAAGCAATTGCAACAATTGTCTATACAACACACAGCAGCCAGCCAAACTACTGTTTTGGCTGCTCCCCCTACCCAAACGTCGGATGTACACACAGTGCAATCGAAAAATCCAAAGGCCACCCAAGAGTCTGAAGGAAAGAAAAAACAACGAAAGAAGGGTAAGGGGGTTAAGAAACCCACTAATAATGTTAGCAGGGGCAACACTGAGAAACGAAAGGCGAGGTATCCGTGCAACATGTGTGCGGAAGACCACCCGACCCACCAATGTCCTCGGCTTGCAGAGGCCCAAAAGTTTGTGACACAACAACAGCCTACTGTGTTAACCAATCCATTTCAACATGGGCAAAACCTAACCCAAGCCTCTACAAGCGCGGAAGGGGGCAGTCAAGGACCCTCTCCATCTTCAAAATATCCCGCATCCGTGAATGTGTATATGATGAAGGGTGATGCTTTTATATTGACTAGAGTGCATGACTACAATAAACCAAGCACTTCTGAGAAGGGCAAAGAGGCCGAAATCCCATCTCTTCCTCTCTAGATCGAGAAGACTTTGGGTGAAACAATGACACGCATCCCAAAAAGTGCGTTCAAGAAAGATTCTCACAACCCTAATGCAAGGGCCGCACAGAACTATTATGTAGTGGAGGATTTGTCCCAAACCCCTTGTGCGATGTCCGCTTTGGAGGTCCTCCAAAGCTTCCCTTCCCAGAGGAAAGATTTGTTAGCCGCTTTAGGATCTACCGAGACTTGTAATCCGGGTACAATCATGCTGGATACAACCGACTTAAAACCTCGTCTGCCTTACCACGTAGCATTTCAGATAGTAGTGGCTCACCCCACAAAAAATTTTACTCGGAACATTTTCTGCACGATGGTTGATGAGGGTGCCTCGACATGTGTTATGCCGTTGGCATGTTGGAAGGCCATTGGCCAGCCTGTTTTATCTCCGTCACCTACTCTTCTCACTGCTTTTGACGGTCGTTCATTTCGACCACATGGTATCATTCCCTCTTTCCCCATGCCGTTAGGAGGGAAGACCGTGTGTGTCGAAGTAGAAGTAGTCGACGCGTCCCTCGACTACAATCTCTTGTTAGGAAGGAGTTGGAATTATACCATGCAAGCAGTGGTTGCTATAGGTTTTCGGGTCTTGTTGTTTCCACACGAGGACCAGATTGTGACCATTGATCAATTATCTCTCTCCAGACCTGACCCTTCATTGGGGGTATCCGCAGTCCCGATTATTAATAATACCCAACCAGGCGTAGTCAACGTAGGGGTTGGTTTGTGCCCATCTTTGATGGGTACCTTTGATTACCTGCCCCCTCAAGGCGATGTCAAGTTCATATCCGACCACCATAAGGTTGAGATTTTCCAAGTTTTGTCATTTTGCATGACTTACTTCAACGATCCGTGGATACTTCCTTCCCCATCGGCCACGATGGAAGGGACAGGGCACCCTGGCATGTCCATGCCCTTGTTCGTAGCTGAAGTAGCATACTCTTTAGTCCAGCAAGCTTCGACCGACACAGATCCAACTCTTGCACAAGAGTTAGATCCGATTCTAGAGCCTATTTGGGCTCAAGGCTCTCTCGCTGATATTGATTCGTTAGACCTAGTCTTGCCCTCTGACAAAGCAATAATTGAAACAATGACTAGTCCGGACAAACCCTGGGACGATCTCCATCATAGCTCATACTTCCTCCAAGAGTTAAGCAGAATCGAAGTTGGATAATTCACCTTGACTATGACTGGAGATAGGTCTTGTCCTATTAATCCCTTAGCTACACATGAGGTTTATGCCAAGGGTAATCTGGAAACTATCGCTGAAACCATACCGATTAATATCTCCAAAACCCCTGGCATTGTGGAGAATGTTTTCGTCGGAGATGACTGCTCCCCCAGAGAGATTCAAATCTACATAGATCTATTTAAAGAATTTCGCGACGTTTTTGCCTGGTCTTACAAGGAAATGCCAGGCATTGATCCAAAAATAGTTGAACATGAAATCACAACTTATCCAGATGCCAAGCTTGTTCGGCAGAAGCTTCATCCAGTTATTCCCAGGAAAGAAGCAACCATTAAGGTTGAAGTTGAGAAACTGCTAAAAGCTGGTTTTATCTATCCTATCCATTTGACTCAATCCTATGCTGGTCAATAAAAAACAGGGCACGATTTATGTATGTACGGACTTCCATGATTTGAACAAGGCCTGTCCAAAAGATAATTTTTCCACACCATTCATTGACTAGATAATTGATGAATGTGTAGGTTGCGAGGCCTTCTCTTTCATGGACGATTTTTCGGGGTATAATCAAATACAAATCAAACCCGAAGACCATCACAAAATGACATTCATTTGTCCATGGGGTACATTTGCGTATCGTAAGATGCCCTTTGGTCTCAAAAATGCTGGAGTGACCTTTCAATGAGCCATGTCTTTTTCTTTCCATGATCTCAAGAATATAGTCGAGGCATATTTAGATGATTTAGCATCTTGATCTCGCAAGAGAACAGATCATCCCACACACCTCCGACTTATCTTTGAGTGATTTCGCTACTTCTAGATTCGTTTGAATCCAAACAAGTGCATATTTTGCGTAGCATCAAGACGTTTGTTAGGTTTCATAGTGTCAACAACAGGGATCATGGTCGATCCTCTCAAGGTTGAGGCAATAATTCAGTTGCTTCCCCCATGCACAATCCTTCAACTTCAAAGTCTACAGGGCAAGGCAAATTTTTTAGGGCATTTCATCACCAACTATGCCGAGATCACAAAGGGATTTATGTGCTTACTGAAAAAAGACGTTCCTTTTTATTGGGATGATGCCACTCAATGATCTTTCGAAGCGTTGAAACATGCCCTCACAACTGTCCCTCTGCTTTGGCCACCTAACTATAAAAAAGATTTCTTATTATACCTGGCTGCAGCAGAGTCAACCATCGACATGGTCTTAGTTCAGGAAGATGATTTGTTCTCAGAATATGTGATCTATTACCTGAGCCAAGGCCTAGTCGGACCGGAACTCAATTATTCTCATATCGAAAAACTTGTGTTGGCAGCAGTCCATGCTGTTCAACGGTTCTGTCATTATGTTCTATTTCGCAAGACCACCATCAATGCCATTGTGAATCCATTTCAATACGTGTTGACATGAAGGGTAATAGGCGGAAATATCAGTAGATGGATAGTCGTCCTCCAAGAATTCGACTTAGATTTTGTTTCAGTGAAATCCAAAAAGTCACTGGTCTTCACAGAACTTATTTCAGAACTTTCGGTTGAGTCAGGTGATGTTATGCCCGAAGAGTCGCCTATCAGAGGAGATATGTTTTTGATTACATCTTCGGATCCTTGGTATGGAGATATACTTATATATCTCCAGACTTTGAAGTGCCCCACCTCTGCTTCTCATGATGAGTGTTGCCATATGCTCCATCAGGCTAAGAATTATCTTATACTCTACGATACATTGTATCAGAGAGGTGTAGACTACATCCTGCGCTGATGCCTCACTCACAAAGAAGCAGTTATCGTGCTTAATGATTGCCATACTGGAGCATGTGTCGGTCATTTGTCTAGGTTGGCAACAACCTAAAAGATTTTACGAGGAGGTTACTTCTGGCCGACACTAATCAAAGATTGTATCGAATAGGTCAAGAAGTGCCACCCATGTCAGATCTTTTCTCGGAAGATGAGGGCACATCCCGCTCCCATGTTTCCTATCATCACAGTTGGTCCTTTCACCAAGTGGGGGATTGATTACACTACATGCAACCCTCCTTCAGCTAGGGGGCACTATTATATCATTGTAGTTGTAGACTACTTCACGAAGTGGGTTGAAGCTATGTCAATGTTTAAAGATGATGGAGAGACTGCAACTCTCTTTTTATTCAACCAGATAATAGCAAGGTTTGGCGTCTCGAGAGAGATTGTGACTGACCATGGCAGTCACTTTCAGAACCAGATGATGACCGAGTTAACATCAAATCTTGGGTTGTGGCAAGAACATTCGTCACCCTACTACCCCCAAGAAAATGGTCAGGTGGAAGCTGTAAATAAATCTCTTAAGACCATCCTACAACGAACGATCAACTCAACCAAGTCAAATTGGCATTTGATGTTATACTCGGAATTATGGGCTTACCGAACGTCTGTTAAGACTACAACCAGTTTCTCACCTTTTCAACTCATTTATGGGTTGGAAGCAGTCTTGCCTATAGAATGTCAGATCCCGTCCCTAAAATTGGAAGTACAATTATTTCCAGACACTTCTCCACTTGAAGAACGGTTATTATATCTTGAGTGGCTCAATTAGTAGCGTCATGATGTGGCCCTGGCCAACGAGGCTCACAAACATAAAGTCAAGTGTCAGTATGATCGATCCATTCGTCCTTGGGTTTTCTCTGAAGGTGACCTTGTCCTAGTCTATGACCAAGATAAAGACCCCCTGGGGGCAGGAAAATTCAAACCCATGTGGTTCGGACCCTTCATCATAAAAGAGGTTCTAAAAAAGGGTGCTTATCGTCTGGTTGAGTTTGAGGGAAATGCTTTGGCGGAGACTAGAAATGGGCTCTACCTCAAGAAGTATTACTCATAGGTAGGTCACCTTGGGTAACTTTTTGTAACATATGTATAGTCTTTGTACTATTACTTTCTAGTTTCTTTTAGTATTATGGACGTGTCATTTTTGATGTTATCTTTTGTCACCGTGGCAGATGTCAAGTGAGTCAAAGGTGTTCATTGGGTACGCAGATGGTGCTATCCGGCACACTCAGAGGCTTGCCTCCGTAGCTTGGGTAATTTTTACACCTCGAGGCCAGTTATTATCTTCCGAAGGTATATGCTTAGGTGACACCATAAACAATGTCGCTGAGTACAGTGCAGTTATTGAGTTGCTTCGTGACACCCTATCATTTGGTATCTCTCATCTCCGGGTCTATTTAGACGCTCAGCTAGTTGTGTCTCAGTTAAATAGAGTCTACCATGTTCATGATTCAACTTTACACCAACGATTCCTTAGGGTACGTCTCTTAGAACGAAGCTTTGATTATATTACATATTTTCATGCTCCTAGGAGATTAAACCAAGTTACAAATACTCTAGCTAATCAAATTTTAGACTGGCATCTTGCACACATATACAAAGACATACACATAAACATGTAAATACATTTTTAAAGGCAAATATGATCCATAAGACACAAAAAGACATAAAAATCCATATATAACATCATAATCATCAGAGTACATAGGTGGACGCAAGCACCTCAAAAGTATGACCAGTAACGAGTCATGGGGCTTATGCCCTCAAAAAATATATACAAGTAGTGCTCTCGGCATGTGAAAAGTCTAGACTAAATAAGGTGGCCTGTGGGCCCTGTTGTAATGATCAATAGTGTTTGCCAAACGCTGAAACAGTCGGACCCACGTCCGTGGTGCCCCCACTACATGAGGCTGCATAGATGGTGGCAGATCCTCAATCTTTTCCATAAGGACTGTGTGGGTGAGCGAGGTAAGGTTTCGCTCGACTCATCTCAAAATGCTCTCAGCCTCACCGGCTGGAAGCTCTCCTGCTGTTGCTGATCCCCCCTGCGGCGGCAGGTGCGGCCCCTGGCCGAGGATGATGCCTGTTCCTCGCGTAATCCGCAGGTCACACTGGTCCCACATCTACACATAATAGACACATTTCTATCAAATACTCTGGTATAAAAAAATGATATATATAAAAAACAACATAAAAATTACATATGTTTCACAAAAAAAAAATGATGCAAACTTACCCATCTCTCCTCGCTCCTCGCCAGGAGGTACCGATATCTCAGGATCTCCCGAGAAATCAATCACAGCATAAGGGTAATCCTCTATGACTGGGATCTGTCGCGACAACCAAGCAAAGAAGTCATCATCAAAGGACTCATTGTTCCTTCCACCACCCTGTCGTGGCAGTAACATTGCCCGTCTGCAAACCGCAGGAAGAGAGGCCTGATGTCCTCGTACCACCACTCGAGGACTGAAACTAGGAACTCTTTCAAAGAAGAAAGAGCATAGAATCGTCCCGAACTTGAAGTTCCTCTGCATCCATAACCGACAATCTATCAGCTGCCTCTTCATACAATCCAACAATGTAGTGCTCCAGTAAAATATATGTGCATTTAAGCACTGGACTACACAGTTCATCTGTGCACGGGACGCCTGATGTAGATCTGCAGAACCAGTCATCCACCCAATAAGAAACACAATCACCTGTAGTGATAAATCGATGATCTTTCTTATTAGCACCTGAGAGCTCGATCGGTTTGTACTAGCCTCACAATAAAGTCCTATCAATTCCGATATGTTATGAGGCCTCAAAGGAAATGTTCGTAAATTGACTGGTTCCCCTCTACTGGAGAGGCCAATCAAAAAATATATGTCCTCTGTAGTAGGCACCAGTGACTGCCCCTCTAACATAAAGGCCTCTGCCTCAGGATGCCAATAATCAACCAAGGCATTCAATAGCCAAGGTTGTGCTCGCATAAAAGGACATAGGAAGAATTTTAGCAGCCCACATTGCATTAAGGTAGCAACAGCATTGGGGTATTCCCCGACCAACTCACTAATCTCCTCATGCTCTCTTTCCCTCCAGTGAACATACATCCTGCAAAAAACCAAGTTCAGGAGGGTTAACCCTTATTTTTTTAGATTTTTTTTTTCCATTAAATAAAGGGTCCACGCGGGCTGTAATGATGACAGTCGCATGTACACGTGTGCAATTTTTTCTTTGCCGAAATGTACATGCGGCCTGTCATAAAAAAAACCGCGTGGACCTAGGGCCGACCTTTTGAGGGTCGACGCCACCCTAAAACTTGAAACTAAAAGCATAAATAAAGTTTTAAATTGCAAGATGAGAGAGTTTATACTTACTTGGTCCAAGCGGATAGTTGTTTCGTCCACCGAAGCTCCCATAATCAATTCTTTTCACAAAGGGGCAGTTTTGGCTTTTAGTCAATTTTTGAATTAACAATGGTAATAATGACCTGCCAGCTTCTATTTATAGATTTTTTTGGCCCCTTTTTGTCAATTTTCGGACCCTTTTGTCATTTTTTCTAAACTGAAAGTCATTTAAGAGGGTTCGGGAGTTTTCTTTGGATGATCAAGGAAGGTATGCCTTTGGGTATTTGGAAAATTTTTGAGATTTTGGCATTTGGACGGTCCTTTGGTAAAAAGTCATTTTTTCCCATCTCGTTGCATTTAAGTCAGTATTCCACCCCCACTTTATGCATCTCGTTGTCTTTTCCGCTTTGCCATAGGATCGATCCCACCAAGTTGCGACACAAAACCCTCATTACTGCTTTAGAAGTGTCGTAATTTGGTGGTATATCCTACCATAACATGGATGCCCTAGGTAGATTCTGGTTGCATGACGGTGTCCATGTTGTCACTAACAACTATAGGCTCAGAAGTCCTCCATAGTTTTTCCCTGATTATGAGTTTGAGCCTCATTTGTATGATTCCTTTTCACTCTTGACCTCACCCTCGGGACTCCCAAAAAACATAACGGGTCTTCTTTTAAGCCCTTTTCAGACCCTCTAAACATGAAAATATTGCCGAGCGATCTTGTGACCTTTCACGCTCATTAAATTGAAATTTGAAGTCCCGTCTGTCTGGCGGTAGTTTACCCCTTTTTCAGTCCAGACAGTCAATTGTACGAACAAATGTATACTCTAAGGAACTCCAGTTCTCTAGAAGAGTACCCTCAGGTATCATTTTAACCCTTTTTCGGGCCTGAGGGACTAAATGTACGAAAAAGGAACCCCCACGGAGTCCATAGTTAATCTCTTTTCACACTCCCTAAAATTGAAAAGATCGCCGAGTGACCTTATTCTTTCACACTCGTTAAAATGGTCCAGAAGAACATTCCTGACGGAGTCCATAGTTAAGCTTTTTTCAGACTCCTTAAAAATGAAAAATGGCAGAGTGATCTTGTCTTTATCACACTCGTTAAAATGGTTTTGAATAGACGTCTTTTCGATGCTAATTTACCCCTTTTTCAAACCGAATAGACTACCTTCGAAAAGGTACCCCAATGGAGTCTCCTTTTACATTTTTAAAACTCTCTAAATATGAAAAACCACCGAGCTTACCTTCTCTGGGCTCATTAAACTTACATCGAAGGATGTTACCATTGTGTGTTTCGTTAACCGCGTTTTCATACCTGTGTCTTTGGTTTAATGCCGGCTCCATGTTGCTCTCAACTGAACCATCTAAAGCATGACTTATACGCAAGCCCTGTAGCACTTTGCCTCTGCGTCTTGACACCTTTGGTCCCAGGAGGGATTTTTCCTGAGTGTCCTTTCTTTGAACATCAATCTTGTCCTTACGCCTCGAACTTGTATGTTTGCGACACTCATTCCTCCTTTGTAACGTAACATTCTTTTATTCTTTTTCCAAAATTATTGAAAAAGACAAAAAAAAATCAAATAGACCCCAAAAAGAGGAAGGGAAAAGTATTTTCTTTTTATTGGCAGCACAATGAGTTTCCCTTGGATAAAGCACATCTGTCTGTTTGTTTTTCAAACCCTGGGATTTAATATGACCTTAGGAAGATGTTCCCATTACATTGAGCTATGTCCTCGTTCGTTTGGTTATTCTTCCAAACATATGGAGAGTTTGTGTCGCCTCCTGCCTCGTAAACTTATGGTAATGCCATGCCACCTGAGTCTCATCATTTGTCATGCTATTGTCCAAGGGAAGTTTTTACCAAGCCTGAGTCGGCCCCTCTGCAGTTTGTCTCTTGCCCTCATGCCCAACCATCCCAAAATTCCAATCAAGTCTTTGTTCGAAATCAATGAAGCCTTCAGTATGATAATCGAGATTCTCTAGTCCATAACCGATGAGCCATCGAAGACCTATGGGTAGTGAAGTTGTACACTCATATTACACTCTTACTTGAGTTTTGAAGATTTTGAAGTTGTTTCTCGAGCTCTGAAGACTTCATCTCCAGCCATCAGGCCTTATCAGCTTCTAGAAGATGGATACTATACATGTATATCTTTTGATTTTGAGATGTAGATCTGTTGTGTATTGCTCGTGGCTACACTTTATATAGTTATATGACATGGATATACAATGTATTTGATTGGTAGCCATGATTTTATTTCATCCCGAGCATGGGTATGTTCGCCTCGGTGAGACAATTATTATTTTGCAGAAGGCACCTCTCGATTTTTGGTCCCCGGGCTCACTTGTTTGGAACGTTGGTGAAGATTGTTAATGTATTTTGGCCATTAGATGCTCTTCTGACCTCACACATTAGGGGGCATCTGTTATAACCCTAATTTGCACCAGACATGCTTACCTGGCATCAGGCCATCTCAGATTCCTTCTTTTCCAAAACACTGCTGAACAACTCTTCTTAAAAACCCCTTTTATAAAGACCCACGTGCCCTGCTCCATTACTGCACGCGTGTACATGCTAGCTAACCCAAGACAGCCCGTGTGTACCTACAAAATCATGGAAAAAGGAAAGTTGCTGATGGGACACACAACTTTGGGTAAGTTAACTAAACCTTTTGGCCATGCATGGCCGGCCACTCGACCAAATACCTAGCTTCTTCTAGCCTATAAAAGAAGGGTTAGGGGTCCCATTTGAAAGGAGGAGAATCATAGTAAAGAAACTATACTTGACTGAGCATTCCCTTTGTCCCAACCTTTATCCATCCTTGTGCAAAGAGAAGTATAGAGCAAAGCAGTTGGAAGACAGTGGAAGAAGAGCCCAGGACTAGGATCAAGGAGCAGTAGTCGAATTTATCATTGTAAGGTATCATTGTGAAGTTAATAAAAGAATTTCTTTTCCCATCCCGCCATATGAGATTGTCATTATTGGAATATTGATTGTATGATTGATTAAATCTCTAACCCATTAGTTCATAGATCAAATGTATGTGGATTTGTTTGCTTGTCTTTAGTGAATGCAGGTCAGCATTGGGAGGAGATTTGCAGTCAAAGAACGACCAAGCGCGAAAAGGGATCGACATCAAACATGAAGAATAAGGTACGCCAACTTAATCTCTTGAGCCTTATATTTACATATGATTAATGGGGGTCTAGGCATGGGATGATGGTAAAAAGTAAGAATCTTTAGGTCATTTCTGCATGCATGATAAAACCCTTAGTGCTAGTCCGTAGGAGGGATTTCCCACCCACAACAATGTGGCACGATTGTACGACACGTGGCACGTCTGTATGACATGTGGTAGCTACAGTGGCATGTGATGTGGCATACACGTGGCTAGAAGATGTGAATGAATCGAGCTATGAAACACGATAGTAATGTTGACGTATGGTATGGTGCCACATGGCTCAGTCCTGGGCTGCCATGTGGCACCCATCCATTGGTTAATTCTTATTGCAAAATTGTATGGAGTGCACAGGATTTGAAATCGTGACCTCTGGTCCGGGTCGGCAAGCGGTTTGGTAGGGCCAGGCTAGCCAACCTACCCATGGTATTACTTGATAACTATATTGGGAAACTTATAGTTAAAGTGATATGGCGGTTCAATTGGCAGAAAATAAGGTTGGGGCCTAGCCCCCAGCCCCGACCCATTACCAACGCATATGATTATGCCATATAACCTATGCTTTGACACTTGGCGCACATTTGCATTTTGGCCTGGATATGACTAGCGGGTAGCCCCGGTTATCATTCCCATACAACATGTGGCCGATAATGCAAAAGATTGACACGTATAACCGTTCGTGTTTAGCTCCGTTCATGTGGGATATCCATAGGACCCGGATGCATAACCATTTGTGCAAAGGTTTAGCCTTAAGCGTTGGTTGGACGAGCTAGACCACCGACGAAGGCGCTAGACTAGGGGCTAGGATAATAATAGATTTGCGTGTGGAAGGTATTTTGCAGCCATATGGCTGGGCCATAAGACCAAGACCCAGAATCGTCGGGGGGCTAGTGCTTTAGTAGTTAGCCCAGGGGCACATGGAGGCGCCCAATATGACTGAGAGCGAACGAAAAAAAGGGTTGCACCATGATTGTTTCCATTTAGTGGTTTTTTGACATAATAATAATATTTTTATGATTTATTCAGTAGTTTTAGAGATTTTTGGTCATTTTTGGGAGATATTGGGCCCTTTTGAGGCCAGATCTTGGGGAGAAGTTGGGAAGTTGTTACTCACTCCTAGTCGATGTAAAACAGAGGTTTGTGAATCCATTGGGGAGGTTCAGAATAGGTTTATGCTGAATAATTATTGAGACAAATCCATTTTCATGCAGGGAAGCCATTGAGGAGAGCACCTTTGTGGGCCATTTCTAGGAGCTCCATTCATCTGATTTCAGTGTCGTCAGTTTTGTTGGGTTCTAGAGATCTGGTAGAACAAGACCATATCAGTTTGTAACCTTTTTGGCACTATTATGATGTTATTTTAAATCTTTGAACAAAAATAATAAATCCTCACCCATTGAGACAAAGGCCCGGAGACGTAGGCGAGATTGCCAAACTCCGTTATCACTTTGGTGTTTTATGGTTTGTTGTTCTTCATGTTTAATTCTAGATATGTACATTTTTATATGTATGCTATGTTTCTTCTATAATTTTTCCTCTTTCATTCAGTTCCTAAATGGTAATTTAACTCATGCAAATTAACTCAACCATTGTCGTTTGAAAGATATTTTCGGATCAGTCTTACTGTCACCTCCTAACACTTCGCAAATAAATAAGCATGAAGGAGTTATGTCTATCATGGTACTGGGTTATGGATGCATACCTTGACTAATTATCTTGTTTCCTTATCTTGCCTTACGGGTAAGGTGCCTCCCTTCCTTTCAGGTGGGGAGCCTATTCATTATCCACAAAAGGAACAAGACATCATTGAGATTCTTCGTTTTAATTGATCTAAATGCACCAATATAAAGGATTCAATAGGAATGAAGGAGAAGGTTTGAGCCAAAATTGATCAAACCAAAATGAATCTTTCATGCTTGCTGATGTGCAAACATGATGTTAGAGAACGGGTCAACATGACACCTTCTCTACACCACAAATAGATGGAAGGAGATGATAACATTGGTTAATGCTTGTGCCTTAGATATATATAGTGGGATTTCCTCATTAGGTACCAATTATAAGGATCCCAATGGGTTAGCTTAATTAGTTCAAATCAACTAGTTTCAATGTGGACATTGTTTATAGGTCATGGGTTCAAGTCTAGTAGAGTCCCTCTAAGTCAGGAGTACATGTTGTACTCCAATAACATTTACCTTGGGTGCCATTCACATAATTTGAGGAAACACCTGGAGGGATTTCCTTAGGACATTTTCCATGGAAACAAAGTATTGATTATTTTGAGTTGTGTGCAGGTACAAGCTTGAGTCTTTCTAGTTGGCCAACATATCGATGTGGCACCACAAAGGATGAGATTTTATACTTGATTATTTGTAGTGCTAGATGTATTTCCTACACTGTTAACTTCCTCCATGCGAAATAGGGGCTCATGATGTTGTCAGATGCAGAGGTTCATTAGGATAAATTGGGGGTCACAGATTCCTTACTCCCCAGTTAGCTCAAGACTCTTAGTGGATTTGAGTAATGTTTGGAGTGTAGTGGCAATGAAAGGAAAATGTATTCTCCTTTTTTATAATATGGTTATTGAGGATGAATCCCATTTCTTCATAGTAATGTATCATACTTATTAGGGATTTGAACATGTGACCTATTAGTTAGTATCTTGGTGATGTGTCAATTACCTTACTACTATAATTAGTAAGTGGTAGGGTATTTGCGACTTTTATCATCGTTTAGTTCATAATTATTTATTGAAATAATGAATTAAATATTTGGTTTACATTTGTTTCTAAGGAAAAATTCACGGGGAAAATCTCAAGTACTTCTCCACATTTGCGAAAGGTATCCATTACAAAGATATCAACGTTGATAATGGCACCTTGTTTGGTAGGAACATTGAATAAGGCACATGACAAATGCTTATAGTGTGAGAAATTGACCTTGAGACGTCTTGCATGAAGCTCAAAAAAATCAACCACTTCAGCTAACCCACCGGTATAAATATCTTTATTTACACATACCATTATTAGAATAATTTCACCCATCAATCAATGTCATTCAATTTCCAGTAAACCTTTCTAAGCAATTATTTTTTCGGTTAAACATATTTATTGAAGCTAAAAGGAAAGAATAATCACTCTATATTTAATATTGAACCTAAAAAATTCAAGTAGTATCAATTGATCCAACTTAATGATTATTTTTGTATGCTCTAGTTTTAAATTTAACCTATATAAAAATGCCGCAAAAAAAAACAAATAATTATTTGGAATTCATGCTCCCCTATTTGTAACCAACTATTAATAATGATGATGATGATGATGATGATATAATTTAGGGTCACAACCTATCTAGACACCAAATTGACATATGAGACCCTTTGTTTGTGGGACAAGGGATCCCTCCACACAATGATTTCACTTATTTTCCTGTGGAGGTGTGTATGCATACCCTATCTCCTTAATACTAACTTGGAAGGCATATCCTTGAAAAAAACATTCATCCTTGGGGGGAACACTCCAAGAACTTAAAGAATGGCAACACCTACCCCAATAACACTCTAACTACCAACAATGAAGACAAATCACCATTATGTTCTAAATATTAATGGTTGTCCATTATTCTATTGTAAATAATATTTGTTTATTTGTTCTACGAAGATATAGTCAAACTTATTCTCTCTCTTGTAAATCTATAAATATTGTATCATGAAACCTCAAATGTATAGGTTAATTAATGTGCAATTAGGTAATTTCTTAGCATTTGTATAATTAATCACTTTGCATTCTACATTCACTCATTAATATGTGGCCTACTATGCTCTCTTGTAAATATCATTGAAATCAGAGCATCAAGCAAGGATTAGTAACTTTTTGTGGTTTTTGTAAGCTTATACAACCCTTTAGGGATTTTTTCTCTAACCAGTCTAGCTAAATGGCCTTACCAAATCAAATTTGATGGTCAAGCTAAATGAGGATTTGGTAAGGCCTTGGCATGCCTTCCCTACAACCTTTTGTGCACATTTATACCCCGAGGGTATCAAATGTACGTCTTTGCACTTTGGTTGTAGTTGAAACATACAACACTTTATTTAAACTATTTCCCAAGATTCAAACATAGCTCCACATTACTAACACTGAAGAGGTACATATTGTTAAGTTTGATTCTATTTTCTTACCTTCTTTGCATCATGAAGTTGTCTTGTTTTAAAGCACTACTCTTGATTAGTGATTTCAACACAACCTGGCCCTAGAAAAGAAAAATAGCATAAAATGCCCACCTCTTATCCTTCTACCCAATCTCCTAGATTTAGACCCTAACTCCCAACACCCCCTTCCCTTTCCCACATAGCACAATATTTTTCACTTTCCACCACACATCCACACATGACACAATTGAATGCCATGCCTTAAAAACTACCAAGAGGCTAAGACATTGCTTTCTTCACCCACTGCAAAGACCATCCCCTATCTAAATTTGATCTAACATTGATTTTGACAACCCTTCTACCACAAATTCCCATCCAACTTTAATGGCCAACTCTACACTACCAACCAACTCCTCCCTTTTTTTGTTAAAACCACCAAATCAAACATTAAAATGATATGGGAAAGATGGTGTAGTAGGTTGAAAGTTAGTGAGTGATTGGAAAATGCAAAGTGATCAATTAGACAAATGCTAAAAAATTCCTAACTATACACTAAAATTGTGCATTTGTATTTATAAAAGATAGATCAAATTTGACTAGATCTTTGTGTAACAAATGGCTATTATTCTACAAATGAATAATGGAAAACCATTAATATTTACAATGGATCAATGATTTGTATTCATTGCTAGTAGTTAAGTGTTCTTGGGCTATTTGATGTCATTCTTTGCATTGTTGGAGTGTTTCCTCCAACACCGAGCACTTATTTCAAGGGATACACCTTCCAAGGTTGTATCACCCCACTAGATACAAACTTGTGACCCCCATGGATGAAATATGTTTTCTTAACCATTAGGCCCACTCAAGTTGTATTGTGCATTGTTTCTTAGAGGCATGTATATTTATTTTGCCTCATGTATTAGATTGAAATAAAAATTTATAATAATAATAAGAAAAATTCCTCCACAATCCCCCATGAGTGAGCTACCTGCCATTGAGTGATGGCCCCTCCTCACAGAAAACCCTCTCTACCTCCACATCATGATAACCATGGGCATGGCCTCATGAGGGTGGCTCCCTTGTGGTTCGAGCCTATGACCCATATTTGAAGGTGAATCCCCAAAATATATTCAAGCATGTTGATCCCTTTGTGAGACCATGTTTAACCTATATTTTAGGAGCATCCATGCATAGAAAAAACATTAAATTGCAACAAACAAGGTGAGCTAAAGGAAAATTAACAAAGGAATTGCAAACAAAAAATATAAAAGACAATATATAATGGTTTTTGGGGTAAACACACACTTAAAGGCAAAAAAAGGAAAAAAATAAAGAAAAAGAAGTCTTCCCTCCTCCTTCCTAACATTTGTTATATATTGCAATTAGCTCACTTGGTTGAAAGTTACTTTATTAAACAAGTGTTGCATGGCAGCATAGTCCTTGCTGGGTTGAATTGGGAATAAATGCAGATGGATGGAGTAAAAGTAGCGGGGGCAGATGGAAATTGTAGCGCAGATGTGGCAAAAAGAATGAAGGACAGGTGGTAACCATGAAAGATATGACATGTGCCCTTTAGAGTCCGCTTTATTTTGTAAAACTATATAATCCATCTTTCTATATTCAAAATGTTTGTTATTTCCATTTTTATCTCTTCAATGTTTTATTTGTTTAGTGTATATTTTGAAATGGTTAGAGTTAAGTAAAATTTCCATAGAGCTGTCTGTATATGTGTCAGGGAATAAAAATTTAGGAGCATATAAATATAAAAGGAGATAAAAAAATAGTGTTATTTGGAATATATCGAAAAATAAAAGTGTGTTACATATTTCTGGAAATTTAAATGTGTTTGTCATATAGACTGACATTGGGGCTCCCGCGGACCCAATAGAAAAATATATGCATGAGAAAAATACAATTCAAATAAATTAAACAGAATGTCTTGACATTCAACATGGTTGAAGATAAAAATTTAGGAGCACATAAATATAAAAAGAGATAAAAAAAAGTTTTATTTGGAATATATAAAAAAAAATAGTTTGTTACATATTCCTGGAAATTTAAATGTGTTTGTCATATAGACTGGGATTGGGGCTCCTGCGAACCATAAGAGGAATATGTACAAGAAATAGGACCGTGGAAAGAAAAATGGGTGACGATAGAGTGTAAAACCTGAAAAGAAGAAATGGGAAGGTATCCGTCTTTCACTAGATATTTCTATTCAGAAAAGGTGGAATAAATGGATCGATAAACAAAGCAGGATGTCATCAGTATAGACTTACAACTATGGTACATATGAGCATTTTTTTTATTTGCTTGCTGATGCCTTTTCCTCTTGCCTTTCGTCAATGACCCACTTCAACTCCGTTTTGATGAATTCTTCAATGTAGGTTCTCAAGGGGGCGACGTTGATCTCATTTTGGATTTTTATGCTGAAAAGTTTTGTTTCTAATTCACTTAGATCAATAGAAAGATTATGCAGAGCCTGATGAATGTCTCCATTCTGTACCGAATAGCTGACTAGCCAGTTGTCCATGTCATCTTCACCATATTCAAGAATCCTGTAAAATTTTTCTAAAGACAACGCCTTAAAATTATCAACTTGTTTATTGAAAGCTTGCTTGGTTAGCTTCAAGGAGTTGACGATTAAGTTGGGATCCTGGAACTTGTTGGTCCTTTCGGCTAAGTTTATTTTGGTCATCTTTGTGAATAATGTTTCTTTCATTGATATTGCTTTCTCACATGATTGGACAATGAGATACAAGTTCTTCACCTTCTCTTTCCAACATGCTTCTAATTGAGTGATCCGGATTTTGGAGGGGAGATCATGTTGTCTTCTTGTCATGTTTGCCATGTTGTTGACATGAAAGGAAAAAGGGATGACCATGTGAAAATAGAAAGTTTCTTCATTTTTAAAATATGTCTGCAGAAGTTCGAGCAAGTTATTTTCTCTTGTTCCTAGGGAATCCATAGCTTGTGATGTATAT
>JASDQU010736405.1:98562-109841 GCA_032191745.1 Picea mariana | reverse complement strand
GGACGGGCTTCAAAATAGGTTTACAGGAGATAATGAGGAGAGGTGAGTGTCCAATGGTGAAATTGTATGAGCCAGAATTTTTAACTGCAAAATGCGTAAAACAAAAGAGGGCATGATGGTGCAGTTCAGCGGACAGTTTGTATATTTGCGGAATTATGGGAAAGTGGCTAAGTATGGAATAGGGAAACGGTTGGTTGGGCTCATTTTTGGAATTAGGGTTTAAAGATTTCATGAACGGGCCAACCTGAGGTCCTGCGAATGACATTCCATGGTGTTTGAAATCAACAATCGAAAAACAAGTGCAAATAAGGAATGGAAAAATATGAAAAGCGGTCACATAGTTTTCAAAATATAGGGAATTCTCAGTAGAGGTGAGGGTCAACAGTCAAATTGTATGTTTTAGAAATTTTAACTGTGAAATGCGTAAAACAGAAGAGTGCAAGGAAGGAATGGGGAAGTATGAAAAGCAGTCAGACGGGTTTCAAAATAGTGTTAAAGGGGATTGTTACAAGAGGTAAAGACTGACGTTCAAATGGTATGTATCAAAATTTTTGACTGCAAAATGCGTAAAAGGGAAGAGTGTATGGTGGGGCAGCCTAGCGACCGGTTTGTATAATTGCAAAATTGTGGGTGTTGTTTTCATGTCGTAGAACAATGGAAGGGCAATATTTAGTCTGCGTGCCCAGGAACTGGAAATGGAAAAAGTGGCCAATTATGGAATAGGGAAACGGTCAGTCGGACTTTGGTTTGAAATAAGTGTGAAGGTGGCGGGCACAGGAAACAGTGATTAGGAATTGGATATTTCATGGACCCGCCAACCTGACGATCCATGAAAGAGATTTAGACAAATGGCGAAGTATGGAAAGCGGAAGGAGGGGCTTCAAAAATGGGGTGACAATAGTTGCACAGGAGACGTGAGGACCCAACAGTCAAACTGTAGCTCTCGAAACTTCTGAGTGCAAACTGTGTAATGGGGAAGAGGGTATGATGTGACAGTTCGATTGTAAATTTGTATATCGCGGAAGTCTGGGTGCTCTTTGGAGGTGACGAAACAATGGAAGTAAACCCTAGAACTCGCCTGCCTGGGAATTCACAATCGGAAATGTGGCTAGGTATGAAATGGGGAAGCGGCAGGTCGGAGTCGCGATATAAAATCATGAGTGCAAATGTGCAGCCATGTGTGAAAAGAGAAACATGAATTTGGTTTCAGTATAGAAGAGGGAAAAGAACGACTAATATATTCAAATCTATAATAGATATCCCATTTCCTGGAAAGATCTTTTCTACATGTTTCTGGATAAGTTGTAAGCTTATTTCATACACTTGGAAAGAAGTGTGAAGGTAGCGAGCATAGGAAAAAATGACTAGGAATTGGAAATTGTCTGAACCCACCAACCCGAGGATCCGTGAAAGAGATTCCAAGAAATGGCACTGTGGAAAGAGGCTGGACGGTCTTTAAAATAGGGTGATAGGGGTTCCCGAGGAGACGTGAGGGCCCGATGGTCAAATTGTATGTATCACAAGTTTTGAGTGCAAACTGTCTAACACGGAAGAGACGATGTTTTGGGAGTTTGGAAGTGAATTTGTACATCATGGAAGTCAGCGTGCTATTTGTAGGTCAAGGAATACTAGAACTGCAGTCCGCCTGTCTGGGAATCCGCAAGCGAAAAAATTCGTTGAGTATGTAATAGGGAAACGATATTCAAATTATACCTAGTATATTGATATTTGTAATATATATCTCGTTACCTGGAAGGATATTTTCTGCATGTTTTTGGAGAAATTGTCTACGAACAATTACTATGAATGTTGCCTGGAGGCATGGTGAGTTGTTAGTATTAAATATCAGTTATTTCATAGTTGGAAAGAAGTGTGAATGTGGCGGGCACATGAAACAATGACTAGGAACTGGAGGCGTGAAAGAGATTCCAAGAAACAACAAAGTATGGAAAGTGGGAGAATGGGGTTGAAAATTTGGTCACAATAGCTGCCAAAGAGATCTGAGGACCCAAAGGTCAAATTGTAGGTCATTTGTGTATCGTGGAAGTCATGATGTTGTTTGCAGGTCACAAAACAATGGAAGTGCAATGTAGAGTGCCCGTGTTCGGAAATCCACGATCTAAAAAGTTCCTAGGTATGGAATGGGAAGCAGTTGGTCAAATGATGAAAGAGATTCAGAAAAATGATGAAGCATTGAAAGCGGACGAAAGAGCTTGAAAATGGGGTGACAATAGCTCCACAGTAGACGTGAGGACCCGACGGTCAAATTGCAGGTCTTGAAAATTTTGAGACCAAATTGTCTAACGGGGTAGAGGGTATGATGTGAGAGTCCGGTTGTAAATTTGTATATAGAGGAAGTATGGGTTCTCTTTGGATGTCACATAACAATGGAAGTGCAATCTAGAGCGTGCGTGCCCCTGAATCCACGATCGGAAATGTGTCTAGGTATCGAATGGGGAAGCGGGCAGCTGGAGTCAGAGGAGATGTGAGGACCCGACGGTCAAATTGTAGGTCTTGAAATTTTTGAGATAAAATTGTCTAACGGGTAAGAGGGTATGTGATGTGAGAGTCTAGTTGTAAATTTGTATATCGCAGAAGTCTGGGTGCTCTTTGGACGTCACAGAACAATGAAAATGTAATCTAGAGTGTCCGTGCCCCTGAATCCGCGATAAAAAATGTGGCTAGGTATGGAATGGGGAAGTAGGTGGTTGGAGTCGCGATATAAAATAATGAGTGAAAATGTGAAGCCATGAGTCTGCCAACCCACGCAACTAGATATTTTCAGTAAAACAACCAAGTAACAAGGAGAAAGTAGAGGGAAAAGAGAAATGAGAATTTGGTTAAGTATAGAAGACGAATATAAGAGCTAGTATATTCAAATCTGTAATAGATATTCCATTTGCTGGGAAGATATTTTCTTTATTTTTTTGGAGTTGTATACTTATTGCATATACTTTGAAAAATCCATTGCAAAACCATAATTTTCTAGTCCAATATTTTATCCATTTAATCGTTTTCTATTGTGCTTTTACCATTAAAAAGGTTGTGAGCAAATGCTTTGTTGAAGATTATTTTTTATCACAAATTGTGGGGGTGATTATGCACTTGATACATTGTTGCATGACTTTGACATATTAACTTGCGTGAACACGGGGACCGGTCAACCCGCGGGCAATCCAAGAGGATGAGAAAGTCAGGTCCAAGTTTAAAGGGATTTTGTTTATATATATTTAAAATGCATTCTTATTAATGTATCTTAATAGATTATTTGTGATCCAAATGTAAACCACGTTCGAATTTTAATGGTGTTATGGGCTCGCATTTTTTTTCTCAAATCCAGAAGCAACAGAGAAAAAAATATATGACTTTTCATTTCGTATATCCAAGAATATTCTGAAATATAGGAAGCTGTAATATATGCATAATACTGAACATGAACATGTAAAACGAAATGAGTTAATTTTAAGAAGAAATACATATTTCAAATAACAAAAACAAACATTGAATATCACCATAGAACAACCTCAAGTATTTATATTTAGATAAATTGGGTCACAAAATACAATTGAGAATACTTCCCAAAAAATAGTTGTCTTTGAATTTGCAAAAAAATGTATAGTTCATTACATATTCTGAAAAATAAAACTGCGTGTGACATAATGACTGGAATTGGGACTGTCGCGGACTACAAAGCAAAGATGTACAAGAATGAAGTTTGTAGAAAGAAGAAATTTGACGATGGAAACAGCAAGACCTAGCAAGAAGAAAAAGAAAATTGTCAGTCCTTGGTTAAAACTTTGTTAGAGTAAGTGGATGAAAACAAAAGAATGTGATCAGTATCAACTTACTATGATGGTGTCCCATGCCTTGTCATTTTCTTTCTTATTTCCTTTTATGGCTTTCCTCAGCTTTGAGCTTCATTGGTTATCTAGTGGACAACCTTTTTGAACCATTCTTCGATGTAGCTCTTGATGGGCACTACGTTGATTTCATGGTGGATTTTTATATCGAACAATTCACTTTCAAAGTCCCTTAGATCAATAGACAAGTTGTACAATTCTTCTTGAATATATTGGTTTTTAATCGCATAACTGACTGGCTAGGTTTTCATGCCATCTTCACCATATTCAAGAATGCCATAGAAATTTCAAATGACATTTGTTTATAGATATGAACTTGATCATCAAATGCTTTCTTGGTTAAAAACAACGAGTTGAATATCAATTCAGGGTCCCGGACTTCATTGGTGCTGGCATTGTGTTGTGCTTGGGAGAGTCATTGGTACTGGTACCGAGATCATTTAGGATGGTGTCAGTGAAAAAATTGTTGAAGTTCTGCCTAACCATGAAATGCCCGACATTCTAAGGAAGAGAGATGAATTGCCTTTTTCTTTTTTCATGGGAAAAATGCAACCAGTAGATGTACTGCCTTGCTATTCCAGCAAAAAACATTGTACCAGATATGTGACATGGGTAAAATTTACAGTTCAGATTCTTACACATAGATAGTCCAGGGAATGGGTAGCAATTCGCCACAACGAAAATTAGATAAGATGACATAAATAATTTCTTCTACCTTTTGAATTGCAATTACTGGGAAGAAATTTTAATGGAAATCAACTTTCCGTAATGGAAGATGGCTTCCTCCTTCACTGTAAAATATAAAATATACATAATCATCCGAGAGATGCTGACTGCACTTTATTGTCTAGTTATCCTTGTGAAAATCCATGCAATTTGTCGAAGAATGGTTTTAAATGCACTAACCTGTATTATGGCTATGTCCCGGGGAGTGCGCGTTGGGTTCTGTAAGAACTTCGGCAAGAGGTCCAATTCATTACCATTCTTATTTAAGAACTGTCTGCAATTCTCGCCCTTGAAAGTAGTCGTTGGTTCGGGAAGTGGTAACATCTTTCGAAATACTTGAGTTTATAGGGAGACTTGGGAATGGTTTCCCAATTGGATAATCCGCTGGTTCGAAATATAGTTATCGACGCAGCACGTGACCAACTCCTTAAAGTAAAACAATTCGGGGATAGAAGCTGTCGTTGAAATTCCATATTTGGAGATAACTTTCTTTGGGCAGAAGGGGATGAGTAGTAGTATTCATAAGCTATGGAGCAGTGAAAATTGTGGTCCTCGCGACCGAAAATATTAAGGCTATCTCCACATAAATGTTGTCGAGCTGCAGCCATAAGTTGATGAGAACGTTCCTTTGCTCGTCATAGTATTTAAAATGGTCGGTGCAACATCATAATATAATCTCCGATAAATCTTGGTTCAATGTGTTTTAATGGGAGATGTCCTTGACCTTTTCACCTTTTAATGCCAATATTTTCGATGTGTCTGGTGAGTCGTGACTAATAAAGGCATAATTAATGTGCATTGGGAATCGTGTGAAGTTAGTGAGGATGGACGGCAACGAAAATTGCTCCGAAACTTTTGTGTACCTGGAAGCTCGGCAATCCACGAATTTGTGAGAACATGAGGTGAACAATCCACTAAGTATGGAAAGATGGGGTACAATTCTTTCAAAAAGTCTGAGGTAAATAACCATTTTTCTGAACTGATATTGGATTCTTTCTATGATGATGCCGTAAAAAAACTAAAATAAGAAACTAATCAGATTCCATAATATTCTCCCATTAATGCATTTTAATGGGAGATGTCTTCAAGCTTTCCGCGTATTAATGGCAATCTTTTCAAACATCTGTGATGAGTTGTCACTAGTTAAATCATATTTAATGTGCATTGGGAAGGGACAAAGGTGACAAGGATTGAGGGGAGTGAAAAATTCTTTGGTACTTTTTTGAATGTGGGAGTCTGTGATCGAATTGTAGATCACCCAAGTTTTGGATGCAATATGTATACTACGAACATGGTGCATAAGAGTTCGATAACGCCTACCCGGGAACCCACAACCATAAAATTGGCTAAATAAGGAAACAAAATTGGTCGGTCAGACTCGTTATGTCAAGATATAGATGAATATAGAATTTGTGAGTCCGCCACCTGGGAACCCACTATCATAGAGGTCAAATTGTAGATCACCCAAGTTTTGGATGCAATATGTATACTCCGAAACACGGTGAATGAGAGTTCGATAACGCCTACCTGGGAACCTGCTGCCATAAAATTGGCTAAGTAAGGAAACGAAAGAGGTCGGTCAGACTCATGATGTCAATATATAGATGGATATAGAATTTGTGAGTCTGCCACTTGGGAACCCACTATAATAGAAATGTGACTAAGTATAGAAGAGGAAAAAAAGAAACAGAGCCAAGAACTTTATGCTTGATAGACACACACTTTGTCTGATAATTTTCAAGCGATAGAAATACATTGACTATGCGGCATGAGAGTTCGGGGCATGGGAGTTCCATAGGGCCTAGCTGAGAATCGACTGGCATAAAATTGCCCAAGTATTGAAACGAGCAACAGTCGGTCGGACTCGTAATACGAAGATATAGATGGATATTGAATTTCCGAGTCCATAGCCCCAGGAACCCACGAGCATAGACATGTGACTATACTATGTATAGAATCAAAAACAGATAATAGAGGGGAAGAAGAAAAGGGAAAAAGCGGAAATATAGAAGAGAAAAAAAAAGGGAATAAAGAACTTTATGTGTCACAGAAAAACACTTGATCTTAAGTATGGAAAGGCGAGCTGGTCAGATGAAGTTATTGTAGGCACAATGAGGCTTGCAAGTTCGAGGAGCCCGGGGTTGAATTGTAAATAACCCGATTTTTATGTACAAGATGTATATCCGAACACGAAGCATGGGAATTCGATAATTTCTTCGAGGGAAATCGCGGCCATAAAATTTTCTAAGTGTCGAAACAGACTATGGTCGGTTAGACACGTGATGTGGAGATATAGACGGATGTAGAATTTCTCATTCCACCACCTTGGGAACCTGCGAGCATAAATATGCGACTAAGCATAGAACCAGAAACATATAATACAGGGAAAGAAGAAAAGGGAAGAACGCGTAAGGATAAAATAGGAAAAATAAAGGCAGAAAAGTACTATACTCATGACACAAGAACACCTAATTCTGATAATTATCAAACTATAGAAACACATCAACTATGGGAAAAATATTTCCAGCCATGGAATATAGTTGAACCTCAACAGACCCTGGTCCAAGATAAAAGAGATGTTTATATCTATCTCAACAAGAAATAGAAAAAATATATGACTTGGCACATTTATATGCAAGCATTCAGACGGATTCATCATAGGTAAAGTGAGGCCTGGGGGTTCAAGTCCGGGGTCGAATTGTAGATAACTGAAGTTTTGGGTGCAAGATGTATACGATGAACACAAGGCATGAGAGTTTGATGGTACTTATGCAGGAACCTGCAAGCATAAAATTCACCAAGTATGAAAACGAATGCCGGTCAGTTGAACTTGTGATGTAAAGATATAGATGGACATGGAATTTGTCACTCCGCCATCCTGGAAACCCGCGAGGATGGACATGGGACTAAGTATAGAACTAGAAACGGATAATAGAGAGGAAGAAGATAAGGCATAATAGATAAGTATAGAAGAGAAAAAAGAAAGGAAGCAAAAAAATCTATGGGTCACAGATCAACACATAGTGCGATAATTATCAAGCCATAGAAATACATCAACTATGGGAAAAACATATAGCTGGACAAATTGGAGAACGTATGCAGATCATAGTTTTTTTGCAATCATACCAATGAAGTCTCGGGCATACACACTGTATTTGTTGCGGCACATTGTAATCCATCCTTGTGCCCAATGACTGTGTTCTTGTTTCAAGCTAGCAACACAGAGAATACAATGGACATCAAAGCAAGTTTCTACGTAGGAACACATGAAAAAAATATGAGTACAAATTTATTTATTTAAATACAACAACATAGAAAATAGAATTGACATAAAGAAAAGTCAATATACATGAAGATATGGAGTATCCAAGGAAAAAAATAACAGAGATGCAAATTAGTGTAACAAATATAGACAGAGTAAATGAAAAACAATTGGATATGGAACACAGGTAGAAATATGCACCTTTTCATGGATTCTTCTAAACTTTTGGTTAAGACTTCTTAGTCGTGTCTAGTTCTCCACTTTGTTTCTATGAAAAAAAGCACAAAACAAAATGGACATGAACATAAGTTCACATGTAAAGAAAAAAGCGAGGAATATGTACATAGAGTAAATAAAATAGAATAAAAAGGAATAAAGTAACAGATGGTGCTAGAAGAATATACCGTTTTTGTTTCTTTGTTTTTTTTTGTTTATCCATGTTGTGTATATATAATTTTTTTGTGTAAAAAACGTTTGTGCCCAAAATCAATTACAGAGCAGGTAAAACTAAGAAGTTGGATAGCATGGTTTTCTGCAACAAGATAGACAGATATACTTTGAAACATAGAAATATGATTTTACAATATGTTTGATGTATATTTCATGATTCAAGTGTAATACAAATTGTATCGTGATCAGACTAGTATGTGTACAAACCAGGAAAAACTAAGAAGTTGGATAACTTGGTTTTCTGCAACAAGGTAAACATATATGCTTTGAAACATAGAAATATGATTTTGCAATATGTTTGATGTGTCTCTCATAAGTCAAGTGCAATACCAATTGTATCGTGATCAGAACAGTATGTGTTTAAGATAAAGACATTGTACTGAGAATTGGGCATATTCGACCATACATGGTGAATAAGTGCATTTTGTACATTCCTTGTGTTGTTCAAAAGAAAGCGGAAACTGTATTTGCACATGTACTTTTCCAATTCTTTTGTTCTGGCATTATTTTGTAACATGTCAATATTGAAGTCTCCTACAATGAAAATGGTTTCGTTCGGATGAAAATGCTCCAATGCATTGTAAATAACATTTAGTATGTTAGACAATGTTGCATGGGGAGCAACATAGAGATTAAGTATTGCAATTTCTGATCCATTGAACAATACTTTTGCAAGCACCATCTCAACATTGTTTTCTTCAAAATGTATATGGTCCAAAATTGTTACATGTTTTTTTACCAATATCATCACCCCATGTTTAATGTAACTCGACATGCAATTGTGATTTGGAAATTGTTTGTTTTGCATGCATAATGCCATGTATGTTTCCTGTAAGCACAGAATATCGGATTTCATTGTGTCATAGTCATTGAGTATATCATCCATATGTGCATGTAAGTTGCGTGTGTTAAGTGAGAGAATTAATACAGATGAGTTTGTTTGTATGGATTGGTAATCATACTCCAGATGCCACTTTGTGATAGTCCTGAAGCATTGCATTTCAATATGAACTTTGTGTTTGAATTTGAATTTATCTTTTGTAAGAGGACTTAGCAAATACAAGGAGTCTATAATTTTGACACGGGATAGTGCTGTGTATACAACTCCATGCATTCGAATTCCAACAGGCTCAAATGAAACACTATCAAGTGTTAGTCCTTGCGATCTGTGGACTGTATGTGCACATGCAAGTTTAATTGGAAACTGTTTTCGAATCTTCAGTCGACCTGTATTTGCTGATGTAGATACTAGTTTTGCTATTCACAAGATGGGTGTCCAATCTCTTGTAGTGTTTGAATTATATAGATAAGCCAACTTGTTTGCTTGTCGGTGGCCTATATGCGGTTCATGGAACTTAATCCAGAGGACATCAAGTTTTTCTATTTTGGTATAGCCTTTGAGTATTCCATCTACACCAATGACCAAGCCATCCTATGAATCATAGTTGCAGGCATATATTTCAACCAACATGTCTACTTTCATGACAAGTTGAAAAGGTAAAGTGGTTGTATGTTCATGACGTGGCACATTTCAATGATTGTCTTCTTAGAGGTCAATTGAATTGATGATGATATCATCACCAGGCATGCGCGATAGCATGAACCTATTATACATTGCAACATCCCTATTCGTGCAGAACATGTAAGGGAAGGTTGGGTCTATTGGTGTAGGTCATATGTACCTCGAATTGATATATGTTAAGTCATAATGTGTTTGGTTGTTTGTCCACATTCTATTCAGAATTGCAATAAATGTTTCATCTGTCTCGCGCATTGTAGTATGCAATTCAAAGAATTTAATATTGTCTTTCCAGAAGTCATGGGTCACTTTTTTCATGTTCACTGTAGGTTTTTCAAATATCAAAGAATCTTGGATGGGCTGTGCCTGGTAAAGATCCCCACAGAATATCATGTCAATGTTTCCAAAGTATTTCGTGTGCACATGTTTTATGTTTCTTAGCCGATTGTCAATGGAATACAAGAAGCAACTTCCAATCAAAGATGCCTCATCTATGAACACAAGTTGTAGTTCGTCATAAATCTTAGACAAGGTATCTAACATTCCCTTTCCGAGTGGAAGAAGCTGTGACTTGTTAAAAGGCATAAAAAATGCAGAGTGGACTGTTGTTCTGCCTGCATTATATGCAATTTTTCCTGTATATGCAACTATTAAACCCTTTGGTTTCATAGGATCAGAAGAATTGTTTGAATCATAGATTCGTATAAGCATTTGGAATAGTGCTTTAGTCGTGAATGTCTTCCCTGTTCCTGCTTCTCTTGTAAGGAACAAGTGCACAAGAGTGTGCATGCTCAAGTGTTTTTTAAGCGCAATGTCCTTTAGAATTGTTTGTTGTTATCTATTCAATAGATGTCTAATTCTGTGGTATTCATTATTTTCAATAAGGAAAGGATGTTTTGTGACTTGAAAACCAAGATTGATATGTTTTTTAATGCTGCATGCTCGAGGATGAGGAAAATCTTCTTGCAAGTCATAGGACTTGAAGGGAGTTCTAGTTGTTTTTCAGTTTGTGAATGTTTGATCAAGATTTTCAGGGTTTTCTAGTTCATTAACTGCACTTTCTAGATCACCCCATGTTGGATTAACATTGTAATTAAATACAGATTCATTGGTTTTCACTATAGTATCAGAGGCAACATACGCATCTTCCCATGTAGGGAAGTTATGTTTTAATGTTCTTTCATTTTCATCGAACAAAACATATAACAATAGTCTTTCTCTACAACAGTGATCCAGATTATTTTCAACATGAAATGAGATCGGAGATATAATAAAGAAATGCACAAAGATATCACAGATATTCAATAATATAACATAAATGTATCAGATATGCAACCATAAACACAGATATACAGTAATACACGATTTCTATTAATGAAAGAAATGTACAGAGACTGTAAAAATACAGAGTGAAAGACTCGCTAGAATGGTGGTAGCTTATCTCTGAGAAGAGATGTGACGG
>JASDQU010736405.1:73649-93057 GCA_032191745.1 Picea mariana | reverse complement strand
GGCTACTCGCATTCGCAAGAAGATGATTATAATGAGGATTTGAAGGCCTTTTTACAATAAACAGGAATTCCAAAAACCCTAGACATCCAAAAACCTAACCCTAGGAGATGACACGCCAAAAGTCATGTGGGCCCCATTTGGGTAAGTTAGTACATCAACTTCTCGGGGTCGTAACTTTTGCATACGATCTTCGTTTTATGCGTATGATAGCTCGTTGGAAAGGTATCGTCGAGGAGATTTATTTTGGAGGATCAATTATGCCTTTGGATATCATTGGAAACCTCGATCTCGAAAAACCTTCATTTAGCCCCTCAAAATGGCCCCGAAAGTTAAAACCTGCTAAAAATAGTAAATTGCCAAAATTGCCAGAAAACTGTTTTGAGCCAATCGAAAAAGGTGGGTGCCCACCGATATCCACCTGGATCAAATAGTTGTCATAGTCAATATGTTTGTTGTATTTGACAAACCATATCATAGACGTTTTTTTTTCTTTTTGATATGGGTGCACCATTTTTTTTGTAATACGATACGAATTCTGCTAAGTAGATATGTTTAATAGGAGATGGACGCTAGAGGTAATAATCAATAATAGAGTGACAAAGAACGTCCTCTAAATTTCCAGGCTCTTGTTGTAGCAAAGACGGTGGTTTAATCACAAATGTGCGTTTCTCAAGTGGAGATGTGTTTATGAAGACACATTTTCTTGAACTACTATTGAGGGGCAGGGAGAGCAAACGTGGACTGCTTGTTGAGCAGACATTTGTTGAAGATTAAGTAATGTATTACCAAGCATGTGTATCATTTGTATAGCGTCAATATGAGTTATTTCATGTTCTTTCTGTATTATTCTGAATGCACTTGCCATGGATTTGTCAACCTTTTTCATATACAAGGTACAGTACGATGATGCAACATATGCATTGAGGACATACTGTGCATCTGTATTTGCATTCCACATAACTAGCATTTCCTTGGAGAAATTGTTGTTCCATATATGGGAAAGTTTTTGTTTAAGGAAAACTGTTGATTGTTTAAGCGTACATTGTATGGCTTGGATGTACTCATCTTCTGTTAGTTTTAGATGTGTCAAGAAATCATCGAAGCTCATTAACCCATCAAAGTCTTGTTGTTATAGAAATGTGAAAAAGGATCTAGATTTATCAACGACAATATTGTCCTCTAAACTAAGTGGCTCTATGATTCTTTTTGTTCTCATTGGTGGGATGGGGAAGTTGTATCTGCAATGCGAGTTTTTTCTTTTTTTACAAGATTTTGTATGATAATGTCTATAAACTTTGGAAATTTCTGGATCCAAATGATCTGTGTTGCATGTTATGTATTTGTCCACAAACTGTTCAATCTATGAGTTGTTGTCAGCGCCATAGATCGGTGCACCCTCTATCCATAAGAGTGTGTGGTCATGTTCACTCCCCCTATTCTGGAATTCAATCACAAAAAAATAGTCCGATATTTTTCCGAAAAATGTTTCATCATGGCATATCAATTGTCTCAAAGCATTTATTCTATGTCTATAGTAGCGAGTACATGTCACTGGGTCTTTTCTTATGAGGTAGTCAATGCTATCATTTTCCAGTGTATTCGTTTGTTTTTTACATTTCATGTTATTATGCAAGTAAGATACTGCAACCACCAATGGATCCCAACGATGCTCTGCACTTGTAAATGTGATGAAAAATGTTGGCGGTCCCAATTGTCAGATCATTGCAAAAATAGCTTTCTTATTTTGTTGCAAATAGTCAGGAGAGATGTGAATGCTTTTGAAATCTATGTATCCAATATCAGATTTCATGATTTTTTCTAGGTTTACTTTGTACTTGACATCTTTGGCCAACAAATTTCTTCCTTGCAGCCGACCTTTTCTTATTCGCACCCACATGCAAGAGATAACTTACTTTATTATTATGCGCATTGTTTTGAAAAACAAATTTGTTATGTGACAGGAGAAGTCACCACTTGAATGTAGCAGCTCCCATTGAACTATTTTATGATAACTGAATCATTCTATAATGTCACTGGGACGTGGATCTCCATAGAACAGTTTTGGGAAGTTCTTTTCCTCTGCAAACTTGTCTTGAATATTCCAAGTGGACGTTGTCCCTCAGCAGGTGAAATTTCGACAATATTGTCTTGCAAGTAACGAATGCCCTATGAATTAGTGAATCCATGTACCAATGTATCAGTAGGTGTTTCAGTCTCCGATTCATTGCTTGTATCAAATTCACTTGCAGTTTCGAGAGTCTGTGCAGAGATGTCATACCCTTCTCTGAGAACACTGTTCCAGTTCTCATTTATACAAATGTTTTGTGCTTTGTACAGGGCCCTGGAACATAATTATTTTAATGCTTTCATGACAACATGAACACACACTTTACCTGTCTAATGTGCATTCTTGTATTGCAAGCATCTTTTGAGAGCCACAACAATTGTCAGCGTATCGCTAATGAATTGTGGCAAGGATTTTTGCACAACATCTAGTTGCACATGCACATTAATAATTGATCCTGTTAAGCCCATTTGGGGTCGTTTATAGCCCCAGGGTATGATTTGTGCAAATGTAATTCGCAGATACACAAGTCTCTCTTCAATCTATGTAAGCGCACTTACATCTACTAGTGGTGTATTACATCTTATTTGGTTAGGCGTTACAAACTGTGGAAGTTTTCCATTTTCAAGCAACCGTTTGCATGGAAAACAAATTTCGTCGCTGGAAAATGTTTTATCATTTTCTGTCAGGTGGAGGTATTCTGCTTCCAAATCGTGCGTGAAAGACTTAGTGTTTTTTGCGAAATTCAATTGATCACAAATTGTACATGCAATTGAAGGAGTGTCTTTGATTTGTTTCACATAGGTCTATCTTGCATCTTTCTTTCGTAGAGAAGTATGCGTAGAAAGTGCTTGCTAGTTTTCATTGGTAGTAGTGCATGTTGTTGGTTCCAGCCCATGAAATATGATTTTTTCCTCTCGAATAGTGCCATCACCATTGTGGGATATGTGACCGTACTTGTTTCTCTTGTGTTGTGCACGAACAAATTTCTTTTGCTTGTGATATGTCAGTTTTTGTCTAAAAGGAAGTGTAGTAATGTATTTTTTTCTCTCACGTATGACCTTTTATAAGTTGTGATAACTTAGTCTACTTTGTTTTTTAAAGGGAAATATGACCTCATGGCAACTAGGATGAGTTTCATTTTGATTAAATATCATAGGACGCTTATGCAGATTTGATGTAGTTTGGTTGGCATTGACACTGGACCCTGAACCGGTGGTATTTCCCATACCATCAATGTATTTCCTCTCACATATGACCTTTTTCAAGTTGTGATAAGCTAGTCTATGTTTTTTGTTCAAGCCCTCTATGGCCTGATCACAAGTGGGACAAGTTTCATGGATGACCTTTTTCAAGTTGTGGTAAGTTAGTCTACATTTTTTGTTTAAGCCCTATATGGCCCCATCACAACTAGGACGTGTTTCATTCTCATTAAATAGCATGCTACGGGTATGCACATTCGATGCGGTTTGGGTGGCATGGACAGTGGACCCTGAACCAGTGGCACTTCCCATCAAAGGTTGATAATGGATATGTAGAGTATCTGTTTTCAACGAGATGATGTCAATTGTTCGATCATAGTTTGAATTAATAGACCAGGAATGGGCACTGTCATTTGGCAGAGTTGACCAAACCTAGATATTTACTCTGAATATGAAAGACAACCATTGCAAACAGAATCTTCCACCCTCCACATTTCCTTTTTCATATGGCAGTGCCATGTTTACAAGGTATTCTTGCCAACTTCCAATTGTCAGAATATTTTCTAGGAGATATGGAGAAAGGTGTTGACGCAAACAGGTAAAAGCATGTTGGTTGCCACCTATAATTTCATTGCAAAAGAAATGTATAGTTTAAAGCCGCAGTGACTGCACATCGAACTCTTTTGCTACCAAATAGAAAATTTCATTGAACATACTATCTCCACAACTAGATGCAACAGTTGTTACTATCTGCAAGTCATGACATTGTACACGATGCATAATTCATTTCCATTGCGATTCAAGGTCTTTGCAAATGAGGGACAAGTAAATATGAGGTCCTCCAAGATTACATATAGATATTTTTCAATACACTAGTGGTTCATAATGACCACTGGCAGGATTGGCATCATGGAATAAGATGCAATATGGATCGTTGGATGCAGTTCTGTTAAATAGTAGATATCTTGTTTTTCTTGTCAATGACCAAATTCCAATTGATATATTGAGCCACTTAAACAACCACCGTATACAAAATGTATCTCCCCAAAGTCCCCTCTCATCTACAGGTAGAATTGCATATGCAGACAAACACATCTTTGAAAAATATGTAGTGACATCATGTATTCCATGCAACTGCCAAAGAAGGTCATATGCCAATTCCTATTCATACGACTCCAATGCCTCAATGTCACCATTTTTTAAACAGTCCAATAAATAATCTATCAATCCATTGCACAGGTCAGTCGAGCAATAACGGAAATGTAATAGAACCTAGAATGCATCGAAAAGGCAATCCCCTATAGTATGCGAGAATTCATCCAATCTAAAAAGACCATTGGTATGAAATACCTGGTCGATGTTGTCATGGACAATGGGCTCTGTATATATTTCATAGGACTCAACATCTATTACGTGTTTCATCTCTTAAACTGTGATTTTCAAGATGTTTCTTACCTATATTCAGTCTATATGCAAAAAAAAAAAAAAAAAAAAATAAGAGAAAAAAAAAACAAAAGAAAAAGACAAACATAAAATTACAAGTGCAGAACTACATATCAATTCCACTATCTATCCTTCAACCTTCTTCTTGTCAAATTCAATTCTCCCTAGCCGCCACAACATATGATAAGCAAACAGAAGTACAATGAATAGTGAACCAAATAGAACATACAACGCAAATAAATAACACTACAAATTTGCTGAGCACAAAGACTGAGTATTCAACGTGTATCATTTTTGAACCTATTCCTGGCATGCACCCTACAATATTTTCAGAGGCAGAAGATGCTTTGCAAGACACAAAGCACAGGACAAAGGCAAAAGGTGGACGAAGTTTACCCTGGAAGATGCTTGCTACCTGTGACAACTCTGAACTAGTTTTCTAAAACCCTTTGCATTGCTATTTTGGAAACAGGTATGGCAAGATATCCAGAAAGAAAAAGTTGGCATATGTGATTGGAAGGGAATAGAATGGAAAAAGATGCACCAAACGCATGGTTTGCCAGGAACAAAAAATAAGAGGAGAACATCCGGTTTTCTTTTTTTATACCTCATTGTAACTGTGACAGATATGGGTTCTGTGTCCAGCATCGACATTCAAAGCGGAGCAAGATGTTTGGAAGCAAACAGACTAAGGAAATGTATGGTTTCCAGGAACAGATAATATGAGGAGAACATTATGAAAAAAATGCTCCAAACGTATTGTTTATAGGAAAAGGAAAAATGAGGAGTTTTCTTTTTTATATGTCACCACGGCCGTGACAAAGGAAGGCTCTATATAGAACATTGACATTCAAGAACAAGGAAAATATTTTGGGTGTAGCAATGACAAAGAAAGATGTTCTGCAACAGGGTTGCGAGGCAAGGACACCTAGTATTGAAAATACTTCCTTGCAAGTTGCAAATAGCAAGCAACAAACAAGGAATAGCAACAAAACCTTGGCTCAGAAACTTACCCGTCAATGAGGGACGATAAAAGCGCAGCGCGAAAACCTGCAAACCGCAACAACAGGTCCAACTGCTTGCAAAGTTGAAGAACAACAAACCAGTGAACAACCACAAAGAGGTCCAACTGTAGCTGCAAGACCTCAACTTTGAAAAGTTGAATCAAACAATAAAAACCAACATCGAACCAACCAACAAAAAAGCATCAACCAATGAAGCAGTAATGTCAATGAAAAACAACATTGCCCAAATTCACCGTAGACAAAGCTGTATAAAAAAAATAGAAGTAAATTGTATTGTAACACAGCTGTAGAATAAACATTCAAGGTTGCGAGGCATGTTAGGTAAACATGTAAGGTTGTCAAAATCGTCGAAGGGCGTCACACTGTGCAAACATTTAAGAATACGTATGCAACAATGAAAAAGAATCTTGAAACACGCAACAATAAAGAAAATTAGAAAAAATTAAAAATAATAACAAAAAAAAATAAAAATAAAAATAAAATAATAATAATAATAATAATAAAACAATAGTTTGAACACTGGATACTATGCTAAAAAATTTAGTCAGAGGACAAAGTAATATGAAAACTGACTATACATGCTCAAAACTTTGGATATCCAAACATTTCAATATGAATAATACAAATTCAAAAACATTGTAGATGATAAAAACTTTGGATATGCCAACATATAAATCATTGGGAATAGCGAAGCTGGCAATAAGACCTCAAATATTTTATCCAACGAGATCATGACATGTATGGATTTTTTTTATTGTATATAAAAAAAAATATAATAATGTTTTTTGTTCTGTAGTTCGAACAATAGAAATTATGCAAAAATTTGTAGTCAAACTAAAAACAAATATAAAGTCAACGAATTATCAATCGCTAAAAACTTTGGATACCTAAACATTTCAGTATGAATACTACAAATTCAAAAATACCGTAGATGTTAAAAACTTTGTATATGACAACATATAAGGCATTGGGAATAGCGAAGCTGGCAATAAGACCTCAAATCTATTATCCAATGACATCATGACATATATGGGGTTTTTTATTATATAAAAAATAATATTTTTAGTTCTGTAGTTCGAACAATAGAAAGAATGAAAAAATTTGTAGTCAAACCACAAACTAATATAAAGTCAACGAATTATCGATAGATATAGTCCCTATGTGCCTTCGACAGGGACTAAAAAGAGATTTTGAGTTCAAACTTTCTTTTTCATTAAATTACCTTTTTAAAAAGTCCATGCAACTTTAAGTTATCTTTATTGCAAAATGCATTTCACTTAAATTATAAAAGAGAATCACCATAAAATAACTTTAATGTTCTTTTTTTAAATTAATTTTTGCATGCAACTTTAATTTATAAAATAACTTCATTGTAAAAGTGATTCTTACTTATTTTATAAAAGTGGGTCATTTAATGTGAAAATAACTTTTTTGTAAAAATGAGATTCTAGGCAAAGTTAGAAAAGGAAGGGAATTCGTTTTTCAGTCAACAACCTTATTTTGCACTCATCACCATGCCAGACAACCTCTACCTGCCATGGGGAATTTTGTTACCTTTTATGAATTTCTTAAAAATGACATAACATTGACATCTAGAGTCCATTTTCAATGCCTATTTTTTAAAATTGTCTACTTTTTTAAGAGATTTTGATCCATAATCGAGGGACTTATAGCCCACCTACTTCACCAACATGGACCCTTTGCAAAATTATCTTTCTTGTCTCTATCTTAGTTCTGTCTCTGAGTTTTGCATGGAGTTCTCTATCTTCTGGAGGCTACCAAGCTTCAATCCTCTGCCCTACACATGGACCTTTCTTCTTCTCTCGATGAGAAAGGTCCTTGCTTAATGTATCCTGCACACATCTAATTTCTATTGTTTAATCCACTAGAGAAGCTCCAGGGGTTGCTTACAAAACATTCACTCTTGAATCTTTTTGTGATTATTTGCTTAGAGATCAAGATAAGCTCTTGCATCTTGGAGTGATCAATACTGTAGGTACATATAACAAATCCTTAGTGTCCCAACAAGAGGATTATAATCCCAAGCATCTGAAAAAGAAACACTCTCGCAACGATAAGAAAAACAAGGGTCCCGAACCCTCTTAGCTATCTCCTACTCCCAATGGTGACAAATGAACAAAAGAAAAAAGTAAGAGATTGAGAAACATTGCAATTTTTTGTGGGAGAGATGGTCATTTGGAGTCCAAATGTTTTAAGAAGATGGAGTCCATATAAAAAATGATGAAGAAGCATAACATCAATCTTGATTCTTCTTCTAACTCTTGTTCTCATGGTCATGCCCTTTTTGCTTATTTTTTTTCCTTCAATGCAACATCTACTTCTTCTAATGAGTGGGTTATTGATTTATAATATCTTATCATATGGCTAAGGATAAAGCAATTGTTTCTATTCCTAATGAATATAACACCAAACAAATATTTGTTGGTGATGATAGATCTCTTAGTGTTGTAGGGTCTGGAATAGTGTAGCTAGATGATGATCATTTTAATGATGTATTGTGTGTTCCAAGTCTCTCCTACAATATTCTATTAGTATATCAAATCACTCATTTAGGTGAAGGTAAAACTATAGAGTTTTCACCTCAACAAGTTGTAATCAAGGATTTAAAATATCCTAAGTATGTCCTAGGAATTGTAATTGATGATGATATTACCATGTTGTATAGATTTGACAACTTTGAGTCATCATTTTTTTCCATTAGTTTTTATTTCTCATAGGAATGACTTGAAAAAAATTTCACATGAGTGATTTATCTATCTATATTATCGCTCATTGCATCAACTATGCAATAAAATATGATGATTGGTCTTTCTCTTGTTTCTTGTCGAGATGGTTTTTGTGCTACTTGTGTTCTTAACAAAAATCATCAGGATAATTTTGACAAATGTGCCTCTTGGCACACCTCAAACCCCTTGCAATTTGTTCATAATGATTTGTGTGGTTCACTTTCTTCTCCTTCTTTCTCTGGGTTCAACTACTTCTTAACTTTCTTTGATGACTTCTCCAGATGCACTTGGGTTTATTTCTTAAATTTAAGAGTGAAGTTTTAATATGTTTTTGGCCTATAAGGCTTTTGTAGAAAAACAATCTAGACATCAATTGTAGATGTTAAGAATAAATAATGGAGTCAAATATGTTAACAACAAATTTACAACTTACTACACTGCACATGTAATTTAAATGCAATATACTTCTCTATATACACCATAGAAAAATTTTGTTGTTGAGAGAAAGAATCACACATTAAAGGAAATGACAAAATTTTATGATCCAAACTAGGGGATTAAGTCCTCATTTTTGGGCAGAAGCCATTAATTGTGCCAATTACATAGTCCCCACAAAGGATTCAAAAATATAATAACACCAGAAGAATCATGGAGTAAAATTAAACTAGATGTAAGCCACTTCCATGTGATTGGTAGTGAAACACAGACTCACATTCCTGATGAGAAAATAAATGTATTACAACCTAAAAGTGAGAAGTTCATTTTTGTTGTATATTTTGAAGATATAAAAGGTTATATACTTCTTCAACCTAATTCCAATGAAATTATTATTAGGAGAGATGCTAATTTTAATGAAGGTCTTTTGGCCTACGAGCCTGATTCAACGTTTGTGCCATCTTTGGCCTATGAGCCATCTTTATCATCTATGCCATATTCTATTCCCAAATTTTCTATTAGTGATCCTATTTTGGTATCTTCTTCAGATAACGACATTGAGGATGGAAATCCACCTTTGCCTACTCACCTTCCTCCATTTGGATTCATTGAACATGAACTTGCACTAGCAACATCACTTTCGAGATGGGTCCATATAACACGAGAAGCAGTCAATGATCCTACATATGAACTCCATACACATTCATAGTTCCAGTGAGCCTCCTCTCTTTTGGATCAAGTTTTAGAGGATATGATCCAAAATCATTTGCAGAAGATTTTGACCATCTAGATTGAGACATAACAATGAATGAAGAATATAGTTCTTTAATGGTGAACAATACTTGGGATCTTGTACCTCTTACAAAAGGAAGAAAACTTGTTATATGTAAATGGGTATATAAACTAAGTACACATCATATGGAAGTGTTGAAAGACATAAAGCCCATTTATTTTCCAAAGGATTTTCTCAAGTTGAAGGGTTTGACTATAATGAAGCCTTTTCTCTAGTAACCAAAATGAATTCCATCCACCTTGTTTTATCCCTTGACACTTTACATAAATGGGAGGTCCATTAGATGTATGTTAATCCACTTTTTTACACGGGCATTTGAAAGAAGAAATTTACATGGAACAACCTCCTAACTATGTTTAGAATGAATCTTGCCTTGTTTTTCACCTTAAGAAATATGTCTATGGTCTTAAGCAAGCTCCTCATGATTGATATGCTAAAATGGATAGCTTTATTCTTGACACTGACTTTTCTAGATGTCATTATGACCCCGATGTTTATACCAAGAAAGTAGGAAATCATCTCATAATATGTGTGCTTTATGTTGATGACCTTATTATCACTCATAGTGACCTTATTGGCACAGGAGCAGACCCATGGTTCAATGCTTCAACAACGCACCAACAAAACCCTAACTATCGGCCCTTTCGGCAACACCTGCAAAGCAGATGAAGTCTCGCTCGAGGTAGAGGCAGGGGGGGTTGCAGGACTCAAGTGTCTACAACCTAGCTGGGACACAGATCTATGATTACAACAATTAACATAGCATTGAGCCAACAATATTCCTTAAGTTATGATTCTTATTCACATCATAGATTAACCCTAATTACAGATCAACACAAGATCTAATCCCTATAACCTCTTATCACATAACATAAGCTCATATCTAACATTTATTCACATCATAAAGCACTAAGAATTCATAGGTCTATCTATCATACATCAAGAACAGTGCACTAAGAAAATAGATACATAAAGAAAATGAACAACATAGCACAAAGCACATCGACACATGATATATGTGGTTCACCCCAGTGTTGGGCTACGTCCACCAACTCTTCTTCTTCTTTATTAGTCTCCATCAATCTTCTTACAGGCACAAAGACACAGAGATAACTTCATACTAGACAGGTGACCTGTGAACAGTGCACTAGATCCACCTTTCTCAAAACCAGATCTCTTGCACTAAGACGATTCTCCTCAATAACACAAAGACTTACACAGTATGTGCACAAAGCACTTAAAAAACACTTTGCACGAAGCCAACTATTCATGCACTAAGCCAATTACTTCTAATATTGTCTACTACTTACATCTCCTAGCTACTTATTTATACATTACAAAAAGGGCCTAGACATGGGTAAACCCATGGGCCGACATCCCATACCCGTTACATAAAATCTAAAAGCCCAAAAAGCCCACAAAAATGCGCGAGATCCCACGATATCCGCTTCACTTGGGCGCTCTGTCTTCGACCAACCTGTCGAAGTCCCAAAAATGGTCAAACACGACCAACGTTTCCTCAAAACTTGGTCGAGGGCCAACAAGCCCCCAACACTCACCTGTGACTCGTCTCGAGTCACTCTGATCTGGTCAATACCACTTCAAAGGCCTCGAGCTTAGCTCGAGCTGCCATGACTTGTTGCTTCGCCAGAACCTCTTGCTTGACAAACTCCTTAATCACTTGCTCGGTGACAGGCCTTTCTAGGCATTGTTCCACTGTTGCGACCACCTGTTCCAACTGTGACCCTTGTCCCTCGATCTCTTCAAAAAGTGTGCAGGCTTCGTCTTGCATTGGCTGGAGTCTCTGTGTCATCTCCATAACTTTGATATGGATGGTGGTGACCTGCTATTGAACTGTGCGTTGCTCCTACGACCTATTCATCTTCTCCACTACAGTAAGAAGCTTCATCTGTTCTTGCACTATAGACACCTGCTGCTTCGCCTCTTGGAGCTATGCTTCCAATCTCCTCAGCTCTGGGTCTTTTGGAAGGCACTCATAGGTCTGCGCACTTTGATCACTTAGTTTCTTACATTTTGAGGCCAACGACCTGATTCTTTCTACTGTGCTCCTGGCAGTTTCTTCCCTCTGATCTCGCACTTCTTGTGGAGTGCTCGACACTGCTTGAAGTTCTAACTGTGCTACTCTTTCTTGAAGCTGCTAAATGGCTTCAACAAGCTTCACCACTTGGCTCTTGGCTGTCTCTTCTTCCATCTGTGCCAAGCCTGGCACAGAGCGAAGTGCTCTAGTCACTGCCTCTCTGACCATAGTCTACTCTGCAATTAGTTGGTCTTTCTCTTTCTGGATTTTCTCTTTGTCCCCTTCGAACTTCACCCTAAGGTCATCTTTCTCTTGCTTTGCAACCCGAAGTTGCTCTAAGGCCTCCTCCTTTTCTTGCTTCAAGGCCTCTGTGGCATGCTCCTTTTCTTCTTGGACTCAACGAAGTCGAGTCTCTATTGTATTTGCTAATATGCGTAATTGGGTGGGTTCATCCCCCAATTCTAAACTCTCTGCTAAAGATGGCATAGTAGACACTGCACGGCTTGACTGGATATCTTGTCGGATGCCTTTCAGTTCTTTCTTTCTTCACTTGATGTCTTTGCAGGATATCCTCTTAGGCATCTTCTACAACTGTGATGATGAGCTGGATATCGTCCACTGTGAGCACATTATGTGACTGAGGTTTATTGGATTGGGTTTTCTTCCGCGCTGAGGGTTTCTGCGGAGAAACCTTCCTCTTCTGCGATGTTGTGGTGAGGGGATCCTTCGACGGTGTCACTTCACCTTTTTCTTGCTTGTCTTCTTCCCCTTCCTCCTCTTGGTTTACTTCGTCGCCTCCTCCTCCTGCAGGTGAGTCAGGAACAATTTCATCCAATGCGTTGTCCTTATCCTCATTGTCTATGTCCTAGATTTCCTCCTTTTTCTTCTTTTTCTTTGTGCTTTTCTGTCCATCACACTCATTCTGGGTGACCAAAGGAATTCCGATGGTGTCAGGGTCAGAGAGTTTTGCATCCTCCACTGGTACAAGGAATTCGGCTGGCCATTCCTTGGTTATCTCCTCCATATCTTCGTCAGTCAGTTTATAGTAGGACTGCAACTCCTATTTACTTTCATCCCTGCGCCCGGTGATGTAGATGAAGTGTCAGTCTGTGTGGAACTTCAATAACGGCCTGTATGTATGCAAGGTGTTTGGGGTCATTCGGGGGAATGATTCAATGGTGCGCTTGAGCTATAGGTAGTAAGCATGGAACAACGCATTTGATTGCCACTGCTTTTCCATATTGCTCGTATACCACAAGGTGGTGAACCTTGCGGCTAATGGCTCCGACGGATCGACTTCCAGGAATGTCGCTCCCTCTGGCATCTCCCAAGCAACAAATGCAATGAGAATCAACAACCAACTGAAGTGAAATTCATAGCCTTGGTCCTGCGCTTTGTGACAGTCCTTCTCTAACTCATTGATGAGGTAGCTTGCCTAATTCATCTGCATTCCTTCTACACACTTCCCTGCGAGGTCGACTACGAACCTTGTGACTTGCGTAGGATGGTTCTTTCTGACGATCTTGCCCACTATCAGCTGACAAGCTAGGCGCACTGTGCCATCCTAGATGGAGGATACCTTGTAGCCTCACTTTCCCTTCTCTACATCACCGTAGGCTTCCTTTATTCGCTGCACCAGAGAGCGATCCGATGTCTTCTCTGGGTATAATTGGTGAGTGTCTGGTCCTTGCATGCTTAGTCCAATAATCAGGTGGATCAACGCAGGATCCACAGTGATGTGCCTATCTAACCATAGGTAACCTCCATGGTAGCACGACAGGAGGATTTTAACACATGTGTTAACCTCCTGATGTCTGTCGAAGTGGGGTATCTTCATCACGTTTAAGATCGTTAATCTCACAATCTCCTTGATTCACGGCTAGGGGACTATCTTGGGATTCTTCCTAGTCGTCTTCGTTAGGTACCTATGTGGTGCGAGCATCGCATAGTTCTTTCAATATCCAAGGTTAAAATCGTTGATCTTGAGAGTTGCGATCAGTCCCAACTGAGGTCCGACTGCGTGTATGCCCTTCGGGAGGTACACAGTGATTAGCGTGTACTTGAAATCACGTGGGACGCTGTCATGACTAACCACGCAAGCCAAAGGTGGGATGTTGTCAGGAAAGACTGACGTGATCTTCTTCGTGTTCACCAGATTGTCGCGGTGCTTGCTTCTTTTCTCAGTTGTGGTTCGGCTAGATCGACATGCAGTCGAGGGGGATGCTTGCAATCCTCCAGTCAACGATGCTTGAATTACTGCAGGCATGACTTTCTCAGCCATAAGGTCTATTAAGATCTCCTCCACAAACTTCTCTACTGCGCTGCGTTCACCCGACATGCACACTTGTGATCAAACAACTCGGGTAGGCGAACAGATAGACAAGGCAATCAGACGGACGACGAGGTCTAAACATGACAGGGTGGTATGTGATCAATTCTCTATTAGCTCAGTTTGCAAAAAGTGGTCCTGGTACGACATTCGACTGATTAAATAAGCAACGTCATAACAGATTCCTTCAATGGGTTGAAATGCCTTAATCAATACGAATTCATTCGTTATGGCGCGGTCTCAACGGTACAATGTCGATATTTTTAGCAATAACTGCGCTTCTAACTGTTCCAGAGCATCATTCTAATGATCGGGATGCCTCCAATGGTCATATAGCTTCTTCGTGGCAAAGTGTCATTCTGCGTTTTTTTGCTATTCCGACGAGGTTCAAGTTCTGCAAGCCTTCTTTCTGCAAAGTCTTCTCTAGAACTTCCTGCAGTTTTTCTAACTTTGCTTTCTTCTTACTGATCTTTCTTGCCTTCTTTCCTGTGATCTAAATTTCTGGATTCCTCTTTCCATTCTTTTTCTTATCTTCTCTTAGCATAGTAACTTCGCACTTTCGAGGGTCTTCCAAAGGTTTCAAGGTTAATACCTCTTCTCTTACTATTTCCGGGGTGGATACACTTCTTTCCTGTATGGGCAGGTTCTTCAAGCCTCCCTGCATTCTTTCAACTTCGACAACTAACTCTCTTGCCTTCTGTTGCTTCGACTTGTCCTCTTGTTCTTGTATTAGTCACTCTATTTTTCTAGCTATTAAGTCCCTTAATTGTTTCTTTTTCTGTTCTATGGCTTCTTCCTCTGCTTTTCTTCGGATCCGATCTTTCTCAACCCAGGGCTTTCCTAGCAAAAGTGCAAAAGGGGTGTTGTTCTCAAAAAACTTAATAACTTCAAATTCTTCTTCGATCGATGCTCCATGAGCCATCATAGATACATTAGTAACTCTTCCACATAGGGTTATCATCTTTCCTTTAAACAATCCTATCCTTCCCAATGAAGGAATCATAGTAGGCCTTCCCCAAATTTTCCAAGTGCTTTCTGGCATGATATTCACCTATGTTTCCTCATCCAAGACACAGTCTATGTCTAATTATTCTATTCTTGTTTCTATGTGTCGCTTCTCTTTTAATATCTCTAGTAAATTGATGTCTTTGTGATCATTCAATGTTTCTTTCAACTGTAATAACATAGTCTCTGATTCTTTCTGGTTCTTTAACACATCCTTAGTTTCTTGACCTTCTTCATAGTTTTCTTGTCTCATGTTCATCTTTTCAACTTTAGAAATCATTCTAGGGCAATCCAAAACCTCATGATCAACAACTTTACAACAAAGACAAATAGGACCCATACTAGGGCATTCCTTAGCAAGATGCCCCGATCTTCTGGAGTTATAACACAGTGTCAATCCTCTTTTCCTTTTAAACGATCCCCAACCTTTCCTGTACTGCGCACTGGGATTACAGTGATGGACCTGCAACCTGCAACAATTCTTTCTAGGTTCCTGCATCCACTTGTTAGTCCAAACTTTATTTTTATGCATAGGAATAACATATCTTAAACTATCTCTATCAAATTTATTCAGATCAAATCTTCTTTCTTCTAGCTGTGCACAACTTTTCAGACTAGGAAAAAAGCTATCAAACATACATAGATTCATACTTTCGAAGAAAAAATTTCCACTTATCTTACCTTTACCAGAGCAAAAATCTTTAAGATCCTACCTTTTTTCTTCAGATTGGGCCTCTTTCTTAGCACAGAGCTTCGCAAGTAAAGTAGAATACTGCGCACTACAACAACAGATCTACGCACATAGCTTTCTATTTTCTTCAGTTCCCAGCAATCACAGTTTCAAGTCCCAACAATAGAACCATTTGTTGGCACAGGGGAAGACCCAGGGTTCAACGCTTCAACAACGCACCAACAAAACCCTAACTACTGACCCTTTTGGAAACACCTGCGAAGCAGATGAAGTCTCACCCGAGGTAGAGGTAGGGGGGGTTGCAGGACTCAAGTGTCTACAACCTAGCTGGGACACATATTTGTGATTACAACACTTAACATAGCACTGAGCCAACAATATTCCTTAAGTTATGATTCTTATTCACATCGCAAATTAACCCTAATTACATATCAACACAAGATCTAACCCTTGCAACCTCTTAGCACATAACATAAGTCTAGATCTAACATTCATTCACATCATAAATCACTAAGCATTCATAGATCTATCTATCATACATCAAGAACAGTGCACTAATCAAATAGATACATAAATAACATGAACAACATAGCATAAAGCACATCGACACATGATATATGTGGTTCACCCCAGTGTGGGGCTACGTCCACCAACTCTTCTTCTTCTTTATTAGTCTCCCTCAATCTTCTTACAAGCACATAGCCACAGAGCTAACTTCGCACTAGACAGGTGATCTGTGTACAATGCACTAGATCCACCTTCCTCAAAACCAGATCTCTTGCACTAAGCCGATTCTCCTCAATAGCACAAAGCCTTACATAGTTTGTGCACAAAGCACTTACAAAATGCTTTGCACAAAGCCAACTAGTCATGCACTAAGCCAATTACTTATAATCTTGTCTACTACTTACATCGCCTAGATACTTATTTATACATTACAAAAAGGGCCTAGACATAGGTAAACCCATGGGCCGACATCCCATACCCGTTACATAAACCCTAAAATCCCAAAAAGCCAGCAAAAATGGGCGAGATCCCGCGATATCCGCTTCACCTAGGCGCTCCATCTTCGAACAGCCTGTCGAAGTCCCAAAAATGGTCAAACACGAATAAAGTTTCTTCAAAACTTGGTCGAGGGCCAACAGACCTCAAATTTTTGAACCACATGAAATCCAACATTAAGAATAAATTTGAAATGATAAACTTAGGATATTTGCATTATTTTCTTGGCCTCCAAGTATTGCAAACCAAGGAAGGAATTTCTCTTTTCCAGTCTAAGTATGCATGTGACCTTCTCTGTCGCTTTCACATGGAACATTGTAAACTAGCTCCAGCCCCCTTTTAGTCTGGAGTTAAATTTTCTACCACATGTACTACACTCGAAGTCGATGCGAATTTGTACCCTTAATTAGTTGGTAGTTTTTTTTTATTTGACTCATACATGTCTTGATATTTCCTTCGTTGTTGGTCTTGTTGCTTGGTATATGAAAACACCCCATGAGAGCCATTAGAAAGTAGAAAATATGATACTTCGGTATATCTGGGGTACAATTCAATTTGGGATACATTACAGTTCAGAGGGTACTCCTTTGTTGGTTGGTTTCACTAATTCCAATTAGGTTGGTGACCCTGATGATCTAAATTCCACTGTTGATTATGTTTTCAGTATTAGTTATGAATATATCACTTGGGCTTGTAAGAATCAACACTCTCTTGCTCTTTTTTTAACAGAAGTAGAGCATCAAGTAGCATTTAATGCAAGTCAAGAAGCCATGTGGCTTCAATAAATTCTTTCAAAGTTTGGATTCTAACAACAACATCCAACCACACTCTAGGGTGACAATCAAAGTGCCATCAAGCTCACTAAAGATTCAGTTCAACATCAACCCAAAAAATAGACATTGAGCTACACATGCATTTCATCAAATAGGTTATTCAAGTTCATGATTTGGAAGTGCTCTTTTTCCCTATATATGACAAATTTGCAAAGATTTTTCCAAAGTCCCTTACATAAGTGAAGTTTTTCAAGCTTTGTTCTATGTTAGGAGTTTGGGAAGTTGTCATTAATGGGGGATAGGCTCTAATGCCTCATTCCTTCTCCTATTGTGCCATCTTTGCAAATTCTTCAATCCTATTCAAAGTTGTTCTTAAGGGGGGATGTTAGGATATTTAGACACTTGGGAGTTAAGTTAAGTTAATATCAACTTGGACTAATGTGTCTTTAGGTAAAGTGTGTTAGTATGCATTTGTAGTTATGTAATTTGATGGTCATAATATGTTCTATATATAAAGTTATCCAATGGTTCAAATTCTCCTTAATACTAATGACTATTTTGATCGTGACGATTGGTCCATGATCTCTATTTAAAGAGCATGGAAGGTCATTTGTTAATAATCGATTTGATAAACTCATATGTATTTTTTTTTTTGCATTAATATATTTACAGTGGTGTACTGAGCTTTGATTTGTTTAAGTGGTTGCTTAGGGTGTTTGACATATGATGAAATACCTTGTTTATCAAGCAAATAGACAGATCAATTTAGTTATAGTGACAATATTAAATCTTATATCCATGTAAAATGTAAAGATAAAAATTAAATTCACAATCTAATCATTAATAAGAAGAAATTAAATTACTACATTTTTTTAATAAATCTTAATCTAATCGATCAAAATTATTTTTCTAATATTATAAATTCAAAAAACAAAATGAATATTGTCAAAAATAAAACCAATACTGAATCTTCATAGTGAACCCAAAAATACATTGAGATGAATTAATTTGTAAAATTTAAAATATAAAAAAGATTAGTTCAATTTTTTTTCTAAAACTTTTTCTTTTTCATCCAGCTTATATATTTCAGCCATAGTTAATGTTTTTTTTTTGTAAATAAAAGGAACTATATATTACCTTCGATAAAAGTCATTACATTGCACATAAACTGCCACATGTTCTGCCACAGCTAGGAAACTAGAACAGGTGGCCAACTAAATAGTCTTACGTGTAGTCTTCTGAACAAAACATATGCCATCCTTTGTAAACCTTAACACAACCAAAAAGAAAGAAATTGGAGGATCTAGTTGATATGCAAACCCGGCTGTCCATGGATGTTGTACGCTGGGATGAACTTATGTCTGCAAGTCAGACAACGATTCTTGTTTGGGGTGTTTGTGAGAGCCTCAAACATGAGGTCCATTCGCCGACCGAGCATGCGTTGGTTGTGCAATTGGTCCTCAAACATCCTTCTCATTTCAAAGATAATATGAAGATGGTCATCCAAGAGCCCATGAGGAGTGAGCAAAGGTTTCTCAAGATCCATGTTGTCATCCTTGCTGACTGCAGGAGCCTCTTCCAAAGCTGTGTCGTGAAGAGCATTTTGTGCCATCTGCTAGCTGGGGGGAATTTCTTCCTCCACAATGCAGCCACTTGTGTCACCACCATTATGCTCTCCTTGAGTCTGAGAGTCGACCTGGGAATGAGAGACAATTCCTGGCTTGGGTGGGGTGGTATGAGGATGAAAATTGCACAGAGGAGTTTCCTCCTCAATTGGGTAGTTGCCAGAATCATGCATATGAATGGAGGGGGGTGGTGGGGGATGCTGAGACAAATTTGTCTAGTTCTGAACAGAGCTGG
>JASDQU010736405.1:54486-72679 GCA_032191745.1 Picea mariana | reverse complement strand
TTTTTCTTTTTTTATAACTTTTTGTATGACAATGTCTATGAACTTTGGAAATTTCTAGATCCAAATGATCTGTGTTGCATGTTATGTATTTGTCCAAAAACTATTCGATCTATGAGTTGTTGTCAGCACCATAGATCGGTGCACCCTCTATCCACAAGAGTGTCTGGTCATGTTCACTCCCCCTATTCTAGAATTTAGTCACAAAAAAGTAGTCTGATATTTTTTCGAAAAACGTTTCATCATGAATTGTCTCAAAGCATTTATTCTATGTCTATAGTAGTGAGTACATGTCACTGGGTCTTTTCTTATGAGGTAGTCAATGCTATCATTTTATAGTGTATCCGTTTGTTTTTTACGTTTCCTGTTGTTATGCAAGTAAGATACTGCAACCACCAATGGATCCCAACGATGCTCTACACTTGTAAATGTGATGAAAAATGTTGGTGGTCCCAATTGTCAGGTCATTGCAAACATAGTTTTCTTGTTTTGTTGCAAATAGTCAGGAGAGATGCGAATGTTTTTGAAATCTATGTATCCAATATCAGATTTCAGGATTTTTTCTAGGTTTACTTTACACTTGACATCTTTGGCCAACAAATTTCTTCCTTCCAGCCGACCTTTTCTTATTCACACCCACATACAAGAGATAACTTACTTTATTATTATGCGCATTGTTTTGAAAAACAAATTTGTTATGTGATAGAAGAAGTCACCACTTGAATGTAGCAGCTCCCATTGAACTATTTTATGATAACTGAATCATTCTGTAATGTCACTAGGACGTGGATCTCCATAGAAAAGTTTTGGGAAGTTCATTTCCTCTGCAAATTTGTCCTTGAATATTCCAAGTGGACGTTATCCCTCAGCAGGTGAAATTTCGACAATATTGTCTTGCAAGTAATGAATGCGTTGTGAATTAGTGAATCCATGTACCAATGTATCAATAGGTGTTTCAATCTTCGATTCATTGCTTGTATCAAATTCACTTGTAGTTTCGAGAGTCTGTGCAGAGCTGTCATCCCCTTCTCCGAGAACACTGTTTCAGTTCTCATTTATGCAAATGTTTTGTGCTTTGTACAGGGCCCTAGAACATAATTCTTTTAATGCTTTCATGAAAACATGCACACGCACTTTACCTGTCTGATGTGAATTCTTGTATTGCAAGCGTCTTTTGAGAGCCACAACAATTGTCAGTGTATCACTAATGAATTGTGGCAAGGCTTTTTGCACAACATCTAGTTGCACAGACACATTAATAATTGATCCTGTTAAGCCCATTTGTGGTCGTTTATAGCCCCAGGGTCTGATTTGTGCAAATGCAATTCGCAGATAGACAAGTGTCTCTTCAATCTCTATAAGCACACTTACATCTACTAGTGGTGTATTACGTCTTATTTGGTCAGGCATTGCAAACTGTGGTATTTTTCCATTTTCAAGCGATCGTTTGCATGGAAAACAAATTTCGTCGTTGTAAAATGTCTTATCATTTTCTGTCAGGTGGAGGTATTCTGCTTCCAAATCGGGCATGAAAGACTTAGTGTTTTTTGTGAAATTCAATTGATCACAAATTGCACATGCAATTGAAGGAGTGTCTTTGATTTGTTTCACATAGGTCTGTCTTGCATCTTTCTTCCGTAGAGAAGTATGCGTAGAAAGTGTTTGTTGGTTTTCATTAGTAGTAGTGCATGTTGTTGGTTCCATCCCACGAAATATGATTTTTTCCTCTCGGACAGTGCCATCACCATTGTGGGATATGTGACCGTACTTTCTTCTCTTGTGTTGTGCATGAACAATTTTCTTTAGCTTGTGATATGTCATTTTTTGTCTAGAAGGAAGCATAGTAATGTATTTTTTTCTCTCACGTATGACCTTTTATAAGTTGTGATAACTTAGTCTAATTTGTTTTTTCAAGGGAAATATGACCTCATGGCAACTAGGATGAGTTTCATTTTGATTAAACATCATAAAACGCTTATGCAGATTCGATGTAGTTTGGTTGGCATTGAAACTAGACCTTGAACCAATGGTATTTCCCATACCATCAATGTATTTTTTCCTCTCACGTATGACCTTTTTCAATATGTGATAAGTTAGTCTATGTTTTTTGTTCAAGCCCTCTATGGCCTGATAACAACTGGGACAAGTTTCATGGATGACCTTTTTCAAGTTGTGGTAAGTTAGTCTACGTTTTTTTGTTTAAGCCTTGTATGGACCCATCACAACTGGGAAATGTTTCATTCTCATTAAATAGCATGCTACGGGTATGCACATTCAATGCGGTTTGGGTGGCATGGACAATGGACCCTTAACCAGTGGCACTTCCCATCAAAGGTTGATAATGGATATGTAGAGTATATGTTTTGAACGAGATGATGTCAATTGTTCGATCGTAGTTTGAATCAATAGACTAGGAATGGACATTGTCATCTGGCAGAGTTAACCAGACCTAGATATTTACTCTGAATATGAAAGACAACCATTGCAAATAGAATCTTCCACCCTCCACATTTCCTTTTTCATATGGCAGTGCCATGTTTACAAGGTATTGTTGCCAACTTCCAATTGTCAGAATATTTTCTAGGAGATATGGACAAAGGTGTTGATGCAAATAGGTAAAAGCATGTTGGTTTCCACCTATAATTGCATTACAAAAGGATTGTATAGTGTAAAGCTGCAACGACTACACATCGAACTCTGTTTCTACCAAATAGAAAATTTCATTGAACATACTATCTCCACAACTAGATGCAACAATTGTTACTATCTGCAAGCCATGACACTATACACGATGCATAATTCATTTCCATTGCGATTCAAGGTCTTTGCAAATGAGGGAAAATTAAATATGAGGTCCTCCAAGATTACATATGGATATTTTTCTATACACTAGTGGTTCATAATGACAATGACAGGATTGGCATCATGGAATAAGATGAAATATGGATCGTTGGATGCAGTTCTGTTAAATAGTAGATATCTTGTTTTTCTTGTCAATGACCACATTCCAATTGATATATTGAGCCACTTAGACAACCACCGTATACAAAATGTATCTCCCCAAAGTCCCCTCTCATCTACAGGAAGAATTGCAGATGCAGACAAACACATCTTTGAAAAATATGTAGTGACATCATGTATTCCATACAACTGCCAAAGAAGGTCAGATGCCAATTCCTATTCATACGACTCCAATGCCTCAACGTCACCATTTTTTAAACAGTCCAAGAAATAATCTATCAATCCATTGCACAGGTCGGTCGAGGAATAACGAAAATGCAATAGAACCTAGAATGCATCGAAAAGGCAATCCCCTACAGTATACGAGAATGCATTCAATCTAAAAAGACCATTGGTATGCAATACCTGGTTGATGTTGTCATGGACAATGGACTCTGTATATATTTCGTAGAAATCAACATCTATTACTTGTTTCATCTCTTAAACTGTGATTTTCAAAATGTTTCTTACCTATATTCAGTCTATATGCAAACAGAAAAAAGAAAAGAAAATAAGAACAAAAAAAAAACAAAAGAAAAAGAAAAACATAAAATTACAAGTGCGGAAATGCATATCAATTCCGCTATCTATCCTTCAACCTTCTTCTTGTCAAATTCAATCCTCCCTAGCTGCCACAACATATAACAAGCAAACAAAAGTATAATGAATAGTGAACCAAACAAAACATACAACACAAATAAATAACACTATAAATTTGCTGAGCACAAAGACTGAGTATTCAACGTGTATCATTTTTGAACCTATTCCTGGTGTGCACCCTACAATATTTTCAGAGGCAAAATATGCTTTGCAAGACACAAAGCACAGGACAAAGGCAAAAGGTGGACGAAGTTTACCCTGGAAGATGCTTGCTACCTATGACAACTCCGAACTCGTTTTCTAAAACCCTCTACATTGCTATTTTGGAAACATGTATGACAAGATATCTAGAAAGTGTAAGTTGGCATATGTGATTGGAAGGGAATAGACTGGAAAAAATGCACCAAACACATGGTTTGCCAGGAACAGAAAATAAGAGGAGAACATCCGGTTTTCTTTTTTTATATCTCATTGTAACTGTGACAGATATGGGTTCTGTGTCCAGCATTGACATTCAAAGTGGAGCAAGATGTTTGGAAGCAAACAGACTAAGGAAACATATGGTTTCTAGGAATAGATAATATGAGGAGAACATTATGAAAAAAATGCTCCAAACGTATGGTTTATAGGAAAAGGAAAAATGAGGAGTTTTCTTTTTTATATGTCACCACAGCCGCGACAAAGGCGGGTTCTATATAGAACATTGACATTCAAGAACAAGGAAAATATTCTGGGTGTAGCAATGACAAAGAAAGATGTTCTGCAACAGGGTTGAGAGGCAAGGACACCTAGTATTGAAAATACTTCCTTGCAAGTTGCAAATAGCAAGCAACAAACAAGGAATATCAACAAAACCATGGCTCGAAAACTTACTTGTCAATGAGGGACGATAAAAGCACAGCTCGAAAACCTGCAAACTGCAACAACAGGTCCAACTGCTTGCAAAGTTGAAGAACAACAAACCAGTGAACAACCACAAAGAGGTCCAACTGCAGCTACAAGACCTCAACTTTGCAAAGTTGAATCAAACAACAACAACCAACATCGAACCAACCAACGAAAAAGAATCAACCAATGAAGCAGTAATGCCAGTGAAAAACAACATTACCCAAATTCATCGCAGACAAAGCTGTATAAAAAAAATAGAAGTAAATTGTATTGTAACACAGCTGTAGAATAAACATTCAAGGCTGCGAGGCCTGTTAGGTAAACAGGTAAGGCTGTCAGAACCATTGAAGGGTGTCACACTATGAAAACATTTAAGAATACGTACACAACAATGAAAAAGAATCTTGAAACACGCAACAATAAGAAAATTAGAAAAAATAAAAAATAATAACAAAAAAAATAAAAAAATAAAATAATAATAATAATAATAATAATAATAATAATAATAATAATAATAATACAATAGTTCGAACACTGGATACTATGCTAAAAAATTTAGTCAGAGGACAAAGTAATATGAAAACTGACTATACATGCTCAAAACTTTGGATATCCAAACATTTCAATATGTATAGTACAAATTCAAAAACACCGTAGATGATAAAAACTTTGGATATGCCAACATATAAATCATTGGGAATAACGAAGCTGGCAATAAGACCTCAAATATTTTATCCAACGAGATCATGACATGTATGGATTTTTTTTATTGTATATAAAAAAAAATATAATAATGTTTTTTGTTCTGTAGTTCGAACAATAGAAATTATGCAAAAATTTGTAGTCAAACTAAAAACAAATAATAAGTCAACGAATTATCAATCGCTAAAAACTTTGGATACCTAAACATTTCAGTATGAATACTACAAATTCAAAAATACCGTAGATGTTAAAAACTTTGGATATGATAGCATATAATGCATTGGGAATAGCGAAGCTAGCAATAAGACCTCAAATCTATTATCCAATGACATCATGACATATATGGGGTTTTTTATTATATAAAAAATAATATTTTTAGTTTTGTAGTTCAAACAATAGAAAGAATGAAAAAATTTGTAGTCAAACCACGAGCTGATATAAAGTCAATGAATTATCGATCGATATAGTCCCTACGTGCCTTCGACAGGGACTAATAAGAGATTTTGAGTTCAAACTTTCTTTTTCAGTAAATTACCTTTTTAAAAAGTCCATGCAACTTTAAGTTATCTTTATTGCAAAATGCATTTCACTTAAATTATAAAAGGGAATCACCATAAAATAACTTTAATGTTCTTTTTTTAAATTAATTTTTGCATGCAACTTTAATTTATAAAATAACTTCATTGTAAAAGTGATAAGGGAATTTTTTTTTTAGTCAACAACCTTATTTTGCACTCATCACCATGCCAGACAACCTCTACCTACCATGGGGAATTTTGGTTACCTTTTCTGAATTTCTTAAAAATGACATAACATTGACATCTAGAGTCCATTTTCAATGCCTATTTTTTAAAATTGTCTATTTTTTAAAAGAGATTTTGATCCATAATCGAGGGACTTATAGCCCACCTGCTTCACCAACATGGACCTTGTGCAAAATTATCTTTCTTGTCTCTATATCAGTTATGTCTTTGAGTTTTGCATGGAGTTCTCTATCTTTTGGAGGCTACCAAGCCTTAATCCTCTGCCCTACACATGGACCTTTCTTCTTCTCTCGATGAGAAAGGTCCCTGCTTAATGTAGCTTGCACACATATAATGTCTATTGCTTAATCCACTAGAGAAGCTCTAGGGGTTGCTTACAAAACATTCACTCTTGAATCTTTTTTGTGATTATTTGCTTAGAGAGAAAGATAAGCTCTTGCATCTTGGAGTGATCAATCCTGTAGGTACATATAACAAATCCTTAGTGGCCCAACAAGAGGATTATAATCCCAAGCATCTGAAAAATAAACACTCTCGCAACGATAAGAAAAACAAGGCTCCCGAATCCTCTTAGCTATCTCCTACTCCCAATGGTGACAAATGAACAAAAGAAAAATGTAAGAGATTGAGAAACTCACAATTTTTTGTGGGAGAGATGGTCATTTGGAGTCCAAATGTTTTAAGAAGATGGAGTCCATATAAAAAATGATGAAGAAGCATAACATCAATCTTGATTCTTCTTCTAACTCTTGTTCTCATGGTCATGCCCTTTTTGCTTATTTTTTTTTTTCCTTCAATGCAACATCTACTTCTTCTAATGAGTGGGTTATTGATTTATAATATCTTATCATATGGCTAAGGATAAAGCAATTGTTTCTATTCCTAATGAATATAACACCAAACAAATATTTGTGGGTGATGATAGATCTCTTAGTGTTGTAGGGTCTGGAATAGTGTAGCTAGATGTTGATCATTTTAATGATGTATTATGTGTTCCAAGTCTCTCCTACAATATTCTATTAGTATATCAAATCACTCATTTAGGTGAAGGTAAAACTATAGAGTTTTCACCTCAACAAGTTGTAATCAAGGATTTAAAATATCCTAAGTATGTCCTAAGAATTGTAATTGATGATGATATTACAATGTTGTATAGATTTGACAACTTTGAGTCATCAATTTTTTCCATTAGTTTTTATCACTCATAGGAATGACTTGAAAAAATTTTCACATGAGTGATTTAGTTATCTATATTATCACTCATTGCATCAACTATGCAATCAAAATATGGCGATTGGTCTTTCTCTTGTTTCTTGTTGAGATGGTTTTTGTGCCACTTGTGTTCTTAACAAAAATCATCAGGATAATTTTGACAAATGTGCCTCTTGGCACACCTCAAACCCCTTGCAGTTTGTTCATAATGATTTGTGTGGTTCACTTTCTTCTCCTTCTTTCTCTGAGTTCAACTACTTCTTAACTTTTTTTGATGACTTCTCCAGATGCACTTGGGTTTATTTCTTAAATTTAAGAGTGAAGTTTTAATATGTTTTTGGCCTATAAGGCTTTTGTATAAAAACAATCTAGACATCAATTGTAGATGTTAAGAATAAATAATGGAGTCGAATATGTTAACAACAACTTTACAACTTACTGCACTGCACATGTAATTTAAATGCAATATACTTCTCTATATACACCATAGAAAATTTTTGTTGTTGAGAGAAAGAATCACACATTAAAGGAAATGACAAAATTGTATGATCCAATCTAGGGGATTAAGTCCTCATTTTTGGGCAGAAGCCATTAATTGTGCCAATTACATAGTCCCCACAAAGGATTCAAAAATATAATAACACCAAAAGAAGCATGGAGTAAAATTAAACTAGATGTAATCCACTTCCATGTGATTAGTAGTGAAACACAGACTCACATTCCTGATGAGAAAATAAATGTATTACAACCTAAAAGTGAGAAGTGCATTTTTGTTGTATATTTTGAAGATATAAAAGGTTATATACTTCTTCAACCTAATTCCAATGAGATTATTATTAGGAGAGATTCTAATTTTAATGAAGGTCTTTTGGCCTACGAGCCTGATTCAACGTTTGTGCCATCTTTGGCCTATAAGCCATCTTTATCATCTATGCCATCTTATATTCCCAACTTTTCTATTAGTGATCCTATTTTGGTATCTTCTTCAGATAACGACATTGAGGATGGAAATCCACCTTTGCCTACTCACCTTCCTCCATTTGGATTCATTGAACATGAACTTGCACTAGCAGCATCGCTTTCGAGATGGGTCCATATAACACGAGAAGTAGTCGATGATCCTACATATGAACTCCATACACATTCATAGTTCTAGTGAGCCTCCTCTCTTTTGGATCAAGTTTTAGAGGATATGATCCAAAATCATTTGCAGAAGATTTTGACCATCTAGATTGAGAGATAACAATGAATGAAGAATATTGTTCTTTAATGGTGAACAATACTTGGGATCTTGTACCTCTTACAAAAAGGAAGAAAACTTGTTAGATGTAAATGGGTATATAAACTAAGTACACATCATATGGAAGTGTTGAAAGACATAAAGCCCATTCATTTTTCAAAGAATTTTCTCAAGTTGAAGGGTTTGACTATAATGAAGCCTTTTCTTTAGTAACCAAAATGAATTCCATCCACCTTGTTTTATCCCTTGAAACTTTACATAAATGGGAGGTCCATTAGATGTATGTTAATCCACTTTTTTACACGGGAATTTGAAAGAAGAAATTTACATGAAACAACCTCCTAACTATGTTTAGAATGACTCTTGCCTTACCAATTTGCACGAGATGTATGTAGCTCCCACTACAGTGACGTTACAATTGGGAGTGATGTTACAACTTCGGGTAATACGCAAAACTCATAGCGATTCTCCTCTCTTCTCATCTTCAAGGTTGTTTTTCACCTTAAGAAATATGTCTATGGTCTTAAGCAAGCTCCTCAAGATTGATATGCTAAAATGAATAGCTTTCTTCATGACACTGACTTTTCTAGATGTCATTATGACCCCGATGTTTATACCAAGAAAGTAGGAAATCATCTCATAATATGTGTGCTTTATGTTGATAACCGTATTCTCACTCATAGTGACCTTATTGGCATAGGAGCAGACCCAGGGTTCAACGCTTCAACAACGCACCAACAAAACCCTAACTATCGACCCTTTCAGCAACACCTGCGAAGCAGATGAAGTCTCGCCTGAGGTAGAGGCAGGGGGGGTTGTAGGACTCAAGTGTCTACAACCTAGCTGGGACACAGATCTGTGATTACAACAATTAAAATAGCACTGAGCCAACAATATTCCTTAAGTTATGATTCTTATTCACATCACAGATTAACCCTAATTACAGATCAACACAAGATCTAATCCTTACAACCTCTTATCACATAGCATAAGCTCAGATCTAACATTCATTCGCATCATAAAGCACTAAGAATTCATAGGTCTATCTATCATACATCAAGAACAGTGCACTAAGAAAATAGATACATAAATAAAATGAACAACATAGCTCAAATCACATCGACACATGATATACGTGGTTCACCCCAGTGTTGGGCTACGTCCACCAACTCTTCTTCTTCTTTATTAGTCTCCCTCAATCTTCTTACAGGCACAAAGCCACAGAGCTAAATTCGCACTAGACAGGTGATCTGTGCACAACACACTAGATCCACCTTCCTCAAAACCAGATCTCTTGCACTAAGACGATTCTCCTCAATAGCACAAAGACTTACACAGTATGTGCAAAAAGTACTTTAAAAACACTTTGCACAAAGCCAACTATTCATGCACTAAGCCAACTACTTCTAATATTGTCTACTACTTACATCGCCTAGCTACTTATTTATACATTACAAAAAGGGCCTAGACATGGGTAAACCCATGGGCCGACATCCCATACCCGTTACATAAAAACTAAAATCCCAAAAAGCCCGCAAAAATGGGCGAGATCCTGCAATATCCACTTTGCCTGGGTGCTCTGTCTTCGATCAGCCTGTCGAAGTCCCAAAAATGGTCAAACACGACCAACGTTTCCTCAAAACTTGGTCGAGGGACAACAAGCCCCCAACACTCACCTGTGACTCATCCCGAGTCATTCTGATCTGGGAAATACCACTTCGAAGGCCTCGAGCTTAGCTCGAGCTACCTCGACTTGTTGCTTCACCAGAACCTCCCACTCGATGAACTCCTGAATTACTTTCTCGGTGATAGGCCCTTCCAGGCGTTGTTCCACTGTTGCGACCACCTGTTCTAACTGTGACCCTTGTCCCTTGATCTCTTCAAAAAGTGTGCAGGCTTCGTCCTGCACCGGCTGGAGTCTCTGTGTCACCTCCATAACTTTTATTTGGATGGCGGTGACCTACTGTTGAATTGCGCGTTGCTCCTATGACGTCTTCATCTTCTCCATTATAGTAAGAAGCTTCATCTATGCTTGCACTGTAGACGCCTGCTGCTTCGCCTCCTGGAGTTGTGCTTCCAATATCCTCAGCTCTGGGTCTTTTGGAAGGCGCTCGTAGGTCTACGCACTTCAGTCACTTAGTTCTTACATTTTGAGGCCAACGCCCTGATTCTTTCTACTGCGCTCCTGGCAGTTTCTTCCCTGTGATCTCCCACTTCTTGCAGAGTGCTCGACACTGCTTGAAGTTCTAACTGTGATACTCTTTCTTGAAGCTACTGAATGGCTTCAACGAGCTTCCCCACTTGGCTCTTGGTTGTCTCTTCTTCCATTTGTGCCAAGCCTGGCACAGAGTGAAGTGCTCTAGTCACTACCTCTTTGACCACAGTTTGCTCTGCAATCAATTGGTCTTTCTCTTTCTGGATTTTCTCATTGTCCCCTTCGAACTTCACCCTAAGGTCATCTTTCTCTTGCTATGCAACTCGAAGTTTCTCTAAGGCCTCCTCCCTTTCTTGCTTCAAGGCCTTTGTGGCATGCTCCTTTTCTTCTTGGACTCGACGAAGTCGAGTCTCTGTTGCATCTGCTAATATGCGTAATTGGGTGGGCTCATCCCCCAATTCTAAACTCTCTACTGAAGATGGCACTGTAGACACTGCATGGCTTGACTGGATAGCTTGTTGGATGCCCTTCAATTCTTTCTTGATTTTGTCATACATTGTTTCTTGCTTTGCTTGATGTCTCTGTAGGATATCCTCTTAGGCGTCTTCTACAGCTGTGATGATGAGCTGGATATCGTCCACTGTGAGCACATTCTATGATTGAGGTTTATTGGATCGGGTTTTCTTCCATGCTGAGGGTTTCTCTGGGGAAACCTTCCTCTTCTGCGATGCTGTGGTGAGGGGATCCTTCGACGGTGTCACTTCACCTTTTTCTTGCTTGTCTTCTTCCCCTTCCTCCTCTTGGTTTACTTTGTCGCCTCCTCCTGCTGCAGGTGAGTCAGACACAGTTTCATCTGTTGCATTGTCCTTCTCCTCATTGTCTATGTCCTGCACTTCCTCCTTTTTCTTCTTTTTCTTTGCACTTCTCTGGCCATCACGCTCAGTCTGGGTGACCAAAGGACTTCTGATGATGTCAGGGTCGGAGAGTTCTTCATCCTCCACTGGTACAAGGAATTTGGCTGGCCATTCCTTGGTTATCTCCTCCATATCTTCATCAGTCAATTTATAGTAGGACTGCAGCTCCTATTTACTTTCATCCCTATGCCCGGTGATGTAGATGAAGTGTCAGTCTGCATGGAACTTCACTAACGGCCTGTATGTATGCAAGGTGTTCGGGGTCATTCGAGGGAATGATTCAATGGTGCACTTGAGCTGTAGGTAGTAAGCGTGGAACACTGCATTTGATTTCCACTGCTTCGCCATATCGCTCATATACCACAAGGTGGTGAACCTCGCGGCTAATGGCTCTGATGGATCGACTTTCGGGAATGTCGCTCCCTCTGATATATCCCAAACGACAAATGCAATGAGAATCAACAACCAACTGAAGTGAAAAATGTAGCCTTGGTCCTGCACTTTGCGACAGTCCTTCTCTAACTCATTGACGAGGTAGCTCACCCAATTCATCTTCATTCCTTTGGCACACTTCCCTACAAGGTTGACTATGAACCCCGTGACTTGCGTAGGATGGTTCGTTTTGACGATCTTGCCCTCTATCAGTTGACAAGCTAGAAGCACTGCACCATCCTGGATGGAGGTTACCTTGTAGCCTCGCTTTCCCTTCTCTACATTGTCGTAGGCTTCCTTTATTCGTTGTGCCAGGGAGAGATCTAATGTCTTCCCTGGGTAGAACTGGTGAGTGTCTAGTCCTTGCATGCTTAGTCCAATAATCAGGTGGATCAACGCCGGATCCTCAGTGATGAGCCTATCTAACCAGAGGTAACCTCCATGGTAGCACGACAGGAGGAGTTTAACACATGTGTTAACCTCCTGATGTCTATCGAAGTGGGGTATCTTCATCACGTTTAAGATCGTCGATCTCACAATCTCCTTGATTCACGGTTGGGGGACTATCTTGGGCTTCTTCCCAGTTGTCTTCGTCAGGTACCTATGTGGTGTGAGCATCACATATTTCTTTCGATCTCCAAGGTTAAAATCGTTGATCTTGAGAGCTGGGATTAGTCCCAACTGAGGTCTGACTGCACGTATCCCCTTCAGGAGGTACATAGTTATTAGCGTGTACTTGAAATCATGCGGGACGCTGTCACGACTAACTGCGCAAGCCAAAGGTGGGATGTAGTTGGGCAAGACTGACGGGATCTGCTTCGCATTTGCCACATCGTCCCGATGCTTGCTTCTTTTCTCAGTTGCGGTTCGGCTAGACCGACATGCAGTCGAGGGGGATGCTTTCAATCCTCCAGTCGACGATGCCTGAATTCCTGTAGACATGACTTTCTCAGCCATAAGTTCTATTAAGATCTCCTCCACAGACTTCTCTATTGCGCTATGTTCGCCTGACATGCACACTTGTGATCAAACAACTCGGGTAGGCGAACAGATAGACAAGGCAATCAGACGAACGACGAGGTCTAGACAACACAGCGTGGTATGTGATCAATTCTCTATTAGCTCAGTTTGCAAAAAGTGGTCCTAGTACGACATTCGATGGATTAAATAAGCAACGTCGTAACAGATTCCTTCAACGGGTTGAAATGCCTTAATCAATATGAATTCATTCGTTATGGCGCGGTCTCAATGGTCCAATGTCGATATTTTTGGCAATAACTGCATTTCTAACCATTCTAGAGCGTCATTCTAATGGTCGGGGTGCCTCCAATGGTCATATAGCTTCGTTGTGGCAAAGTGTCATTCTATGTTTTTCTGCTATTCCGATGAGGTTCAAGTTCTACAAGCCTTCTTTCTGCGAAGTCTTCTCTGGAACTTCCTGCAGTTTTTCTAACTTTGCTTTCTTCTCACTGAGCTTTCTTGCCTTCTTTCCTATGATCTAAATTTCTGGATTCCTCTTTCCATTCTTCTTCTTATCTTCTCTTAGCGTAGTAACTTCGCACTGTTGAGGGTCTTCCAAAGGTTTCAAGGTTAATACCTCTTCTCTTACTATTTCTGGGGTGGATACACTTCTTTCCTGTATGGGCAGGTTCTTCAAGCCTCCCTGCGTTCTTTCAACTTTTACAACTAACTCTCTTGCCTTCTGTTGCTTCAACTTGTCCTCTTGTTCTTGTATTAGTCACTCTATTTTTCTAGCTATTAAGTCCCTTAATTATTGTTTTTTTTGTTCCGTGGCTTCTTCCTCTGCTTTTCTTCGGATCTGATCTTTCTCAACCCAGGACTTTCCTAACAAAAGTGAAAAAGGGATATTGTTCTCAACAAACTTAATAACTTTAAATTCTTCTTCGGTCGATGCTCCATGAGCCATCATAGATACATTAGTAACTCTTCCACATAGGGTTATCATCTTTCCTTTAAACAATCTTATCCTTCCCAATGAAGTAATCATAGCAGGCCTTCCCCAAATTTCCCAAGTGCTTTTTGGCATGATATTCACCTGTGTTTCCTCATCCAAGACACAGTCTATGTCAAAGTCTCCTATTCTTGTTTCTATGTGCCGATTCTCTTTTAATATCTCTAGTAAACTAATGTCTCTGCGATCATTCAGTGTTTCTTTCAGCTGTAAGAACATAGTCTCTGATTCTTTTTGGTTCTTTAACATATCATTAGTTTCTTGACCTTCTTCATAGTTTTCTTGTCTCATGTTCATCTTTTCAACTTTAGCAATCATTCTAGGGCAATCCAAAACCTCATGATCAACAATTTACAACAAAGACAAATAAGACCTATACTATGGAATTCCTTAGCAAGATGTCCCGATCTTCTGTAGTTATAACACAATGTCAATCCTCTCTTCCTTTTAAACGATCCCCAACCTTTCCTGTACTGCACACTAGGATTACAGTGATGGACCTGCAACCTGCAACAATTCTTTCTAGGTTCCTGCATCCACTTGTTAGTCCAAACTTTATTTGTATGGATAGGAATAACATATCTTAAACTATCTCTATCAAATTTATTCAGATCAAATCTTCTTTCTTCTAGCTATGCACAACTTTTTAGACTAGGACAAAAGCTATCAAACATACCTAGATTCATGCTTTCAAAGCAAAAATTTCCACTTATCTTACCTTTACCAGAGCAAAAAGCTTTAAGATCTTACCTTTTTTCTTCAGATCGAGCCTCTTTCTTAGCACAAAGCTTCGCAAGTAAAGTAGAATACTGTGCACTACAGCAACAGATCTACGCATAGAGCTTTCTATTTTCTTCAGTTCCCAACAATCACAGTTTCAAGTCCTAGCAACAGAACCATTTGTTGGCATAGGGGAAGACCCAGGGTTCAACGCTTCAAGAACGCACCAACAAAACCCTAACTACTGTCCCTTTTGGCAACACCTGCGAAGCAAATGAAGTCTCACCCAAGATAGAGGCAGGGGGGTTTGCAGGACTCAAGTGTCTACAACCTAGCTGGGACACAGATCTGTGATTACAACACTTAACATAGCACTGAGCCAACAATATTCCTTAAGTTATGATTCTTATTCACATCGTAGAGTAACCCTAATTACATATCAACACAAGATCTAACCCTTACAACCTCTTAGCACATAGCATAAGTCTAGATCTAACATTCATTCACATCATCAAGCACTAATCATTCATAGATCTATCTATCATACATCAAGAACAATGCACTAATCAAATAGATACATAAATAACATGAACAACATAGAACAAAGCACATCGACACATGATATATGTGGTTCACCCCAGTGTGGGGCTACATACACCAACTCTTCTTCTTCTTTATTAGTCTCCCTCAATCTTCTTACATGCACATAGCCACAGAGCTAACTTTGCACTGGACAGGTGATCTGTGTACAACACACTAGATCCACCTTCCTCAAAACCAGATCTCTTGCACTAAGCCGATTCTCCTCAATAGCACAAAGCCTTACATAGTTTGTGCACAAAACACTTACAAAATGCTTTGCATGAAGCCAACTAGTCATGCACTAAGACAATTACTTCTAATCTTGTCTACTACTTACATCGCCTAGCTACTTATTTATACATTACAAAAAGGGCCTAGACATGGGTAAACCCATGGGCTGACATCCCATACCTGTTACATAAACCCTAAAATACCAAAAAGCTCGCAAAAATGGGTGAGATCTCGCGATATCCGCTTCACCTAGGCGCTCCGTCTTTGACCAGCCTGTCGAAGTCCCAAAAATGGTCAAACACGACCAACGTGTCCTCAAAACTTGGTCGAGAGCCAACAGACCTCAAATTTTTGAACCACGTGAAATCCAACATTAAGAATAATTTTGAAATGATAAACTTAGGATATTTGCATTATTTTCTTGGCCTCCAAGTATTGCAAACCAAGGAAGGAATTTCTCTTTTCTAGTCTAAGTATGCATGTGACCTTCTCTGTCGCTTTCACATGGAACATTGTAAACTAGCTCCACCCCACTTTTAGTCTAGAGTCAAATTTGCTACCACATGTACTACACTTGAAGTCGATGCGAATTTGTACCCTTAATTAGTTGGTAGAATTTTTTTATTTGACTCATACATGTCTTGATATTTCCTTTGTTGTTGGTCTTGTTGCCTGGCATATGAAAACACCCCATGAGAGCCATTAGAAAGTAGAAAATATGATACTTCGGTATATCTGGGGTACAATTCAATTTGGGATACATTACAGTTCAGAGGGGACTCCTTTGTTGGTTGGTTTCGCTAATTCCGATTAGGTTGGTGACCCTGATGATCTAAATTCCACTGTTGATTATGTTTTCAGTATTAATTATGAATCTATCACTTGGGCTTGTAAGAATCAACACTCTCTTGCTCTTTTTTTTATTTTTAACAAAAGTAGAGCATTGAGTAGCATTTAATGCAAGTCAAGAAGCCATGCGGCTTCAATAAATCCTTTCAAAGTTTGGATTCTAACAACAACATCCAACCACACTCTAGGGTGACAATTAGAGTGCCATCAAGCTCACTAAAGATCCAATTCAACATCAACCCAACAAACAAAAATTGAACTACACATGCATTTCATCAAATAGGTTATTCAAGTTCATGTTCTGGAAGTGCTCTTTTTTCCTATATATGACAAATTTGCAAAGATTTTTCCAAAGTCCCTTACATAAGCGAAGTTTTTCAAGCTTTGTTCTATGTTAGGAGTTCAGGAAGTTGTCATTAATGGGGGATAGGCTCTAATGCCTCATTCCTTCTCCTATTGTGCCATCTTTGCAAATCCTTCAATCCTATTCAAAGTTGTTCTTAAGGGGGGATGTTAGGATATTTAGACACTTGGGAGTTAAGTTAAGTTAATATCAACTTGGTCTAATGTGTCTTTAGGTAAAGTGTGTTAGTATGTATTTGTAGTTATGTAATTTGATGGTCATAATATGTTCTAGATATAAAGTTATCCAATGGTTCAAATTCTCCTTAATACTAATGACTATTTTGATCATGACGATTGGTCCATGATCTCTATTTAAAGAGCATGGAAGGTCATTTGTTAATAATCAATTTGATAAACTCATATGTATTTTGTTTTTGCATTAATATATTTACAGTGGTGTACTAAGCTTTGATTTGTTTAAGTGGTTGCTTAGGGTGTTTGACATATGTGGAAATACCTTGTTTATCAAACAAATAGACAGATCAAATTAGTTACAGTGACAATATTAAATCTTATATCCATGTAAAATGTAAAGATAAAAATTAAATTCACAATCTAATCATTGATAAGAAGAAATTAAATTACGACAATTTTTTAATAAATCTTAATCTAATTGATCAAAATTATTTTTCTAATATTATAAATTCAAAAAACAAAATGAATATTGTCAAAAATAAAACCAATACTAAATTTTCATAGTGAACCCAAAAATACATTGAGATGAATTAATTTGTAAAATTTAAAATATAAAAAAGATTAGTTCAATTTTTTTTCTAAAACTTTTTCTTTTTCATCCAGCTTATATATTTCAGCCATAGTTGCTTAATGTTTTTTTTTTTTGTAAATAAAAGGAACTATATATTACCTTCGATAACAGTCATTACATTGTACATAAACTGCTACATGTTCCGCCACAGCTGGGAAACTAGAACAGGTGGCCAACTAAATAGTCTTACGTGTAGTCTTCTAAACAAAACAAATGCCATCCTTTGTAAACCTTAACACAACCAAAAAGAAAGAAATTGGAGGAGCTAGTTGATATGCAAAACCAACTGTCCATGGATGCTGTAAGCTGGGATGAACTTCTGTTTGCAAGTCAGACAACGGTTCTTGTTTAGGGTGTCTATGAGAGCCTCAAACATGAGGTCCATTCGCCAACCGAGCATGCGTTGGTTGTGCAATTGGTCGTCAAACATCCTTCTCATTTCAAAGATAATCTGAAGATGGTCATCCGAGAGACCATGAGGAGTGAGCAAAGGTTTCTCAAGATCCATGTTGTCATCCTTGCTAACTGCAGGAGCCTCTTCCAAAGCTGTGTCGTGAAGAGCATTTTGTGCCATCTGCCAGCTGGGGGGAATTTCTTCCTCCACAATGCAGCCACTTGTGTCACCACCATTATGCTCTCCTTGAGTCTGAGAGTCGACCTGGGAATGAGAGACAATTCTTGGCTTGGGTGGTGTGGTATGAGGATGAAAATTGCATAGAGGAGTTTCCTCCTCCCATGTTAGAGTTTCCTCCTCAATTGGGTAG
>JASDQU010736405.1:40919-54445 GCA_032191745.1 Picea mariana | reverse complement strand
AGTCTATTGTGCCTGGTTAGGGAGTTGTAATAGAGCAGTCCTCTTTTGGACTTTCCCCTCTCCCTTGGCATGGTGAAGGAGTTTTGGGATAGAGGCTTTGAAGTTGTTGGGGGAGGCGGGGTGATTGTGCAGAGTGGTTAACAAAGGGATAAAGGTTGTCGACCAGAGGTGAAAGAACATATAAAAATTGAGAGATAGGCGCGCTGGGAGGGGAATGAGAATGACAAAGTGCATTGGTGCTCTTACCTTCATAATGCCCTGCGGAATGATGGATAGGATCACCATAAAAGATGAGGTGAATTCTCCCCAGAGGATGGTACCTAAATATGTATGCTAGGCTTGGTTTTCTCAAGGGGCCATTAAGCCCTCTGTTAGTCCCCAACACATTATCATTAATCGTAACTTAGTGCAAACCATTAAAACTGGATGGGAGGGGAGCTGGTGGCAGGGGTTAATAAAACTCTTTGCTGCCTTGTGCCACCTGTCTCCTTTTGGAGGCCACCTGTCACCCCATCTGAGAGAGAGTAATCTTGGAGGGCCAACTCCTTACAATGTAGCCACAGATGTGAGTTTTGGGANCCCCTCTCCCTTGGCATGGCGAAGGAGTTACAGGATAGAGGCTTTGAAGCTGTGGGGAGGGGGAGTGGTGATTGTGCAGAGTGGTTAACAAAGGGATAAAGGTTGTCGACTAGAGGTGAAAGAACATGCAAAAATTGAGAGATAGGCACATTGGAAGGGGAATGAGAATGGTAGAGTGCATTGGTGCTCTTACCTTCATAATGCCCTGCGTAATGATGGATAGGATCACCATAAACGATGAGGTGAATTCTACCCGGAGGATGGTACCTAAATATGTATGCTAGGCCTGGTTTGCTCGAGGGGCCATTAAGCCCTTTGTTAGTCCCCAACGCATTATCATTAATCGTAACTTAGTGCAAACCATTAAAACTGGATGGGAGGGGAGCTGGTGGCAAGGGTTAATAAAACTCTTTGCTGCCTTGTGCCACCTGTCACCCCATCCGAGAGAGAGTAATCTTGGAGGGCCAACTCCTTACAATGTAGCCACAAATGTGAGTTTTGGGACTTCCCTGTGTCTATGAAGATGGCATTCTGCTTGGAATTTACTCCTTCATTAGCTAGCTTGTTTGTGACCTTGTTTGCTTCATGTCTAATGTGCGAGGTGATTAGAGTGAGAGAGGGTTTTAGGAGAGCTTGCAAGCTATTTAGGGGGCCAAGGAGGTGCCAAATTGGAGTAATTTTTTCTGGATCCTTTCCATTTATAATTTTGGAAGCTAGATTGATGATTACCTTGGAGTCCCCTTCTACTATGAGGCGAGTGAGATTGTGGTCAACTTCCATTTGGATCCCTTTGATTACACCCCAGATTTCTACTGAATTGTTCGTATCATGTCCTAAATACTTTGCCATAGGAAACTATATCTTTCCAGAACTGTCTCGAATGATTGCTCCATATCTACCCTGGCTTGGATTGCCCTTGGAAGAGCCATCAAAGTTAACTTTGTGAAAGCCTCAAGGAGGAGGGAGCCAGGGGATGGGGTTGGACCAAGATAATTTTTGTGGAGAAAGCTGGGAAGTGAGAGTGGAAGGTAAAGAGAAGCGTAAGGAGTTCAGAACAGAGGATTCGAAGGGATCCGTGGGGAGATCTTCTTGGGTCCAAGCATGGGTTTGGATGGTTTCCTGAATATGCTTATGGATGGTTGTCCAGAGGAAGGAGGGTGGAGAAGCTTGAGAGTGGAAGATACGCCTATTCCTTTCTTTCCATATTTTCCAAACAGATGGTTTCCTGAATATGCTTATGGATGGTTGTCCAGAGGAAGGAGGGTGGAGAAGCTTGAGAGTGGAAGATACGCCTATTCCTTTCTTTCCATATTTTCCAAACAATGAATTCTAGAAGGAGTTGTCAGATTCTGTTCAGGATGGGGCTGTTGTAGGGTCCCTTCCCCCAGTTTTTAATTGTGTCTATGATTTTGTGCCTTTCTCTTTTGGTTCTTCTCATGCATTGGGATGCCTGATTCCATATTAATTCACTGAGTTGACATTGATTGAGAAGGTGCTCCATAGTTTCTTCATGCTGTTAACAAAGATGACATATTGAGGGGCCTATGAAGCCTCGTTGTCTGAGATTATCCAAGTCAAGATTTTGTTTTGCACCAAGAACCAGAGAAAGGTGGAGATTTTTGGCCAAAATTTGGATTTCCATATTGTTTCCCATAGGTGTCCATAGTTACTTAATTTTACAGAAGTGACTTACATAATTAAAAAATCTAAAACACTCAATATATTTTTCATTTTTTTTCCTCCTATAGTTTTTCCATAAAGTCTAATTCGTGACCAAAATTGCTATCTCATCCATTCACAGTATACCGAGTTATACCGACTTAGAATGTTAGAACAATGGAATGCTCATAAATCGATTTCTCTTTTCTCAAATCCCAACGAAGATGGAATGTTCTGATTAACAGTTTTAACAACATCAAATATTGCACCAGCTTGTCTCTACCATGCGTAACTTCACCAATAAAACGTATGATTTATATGGTTGCGTGCCTTAGGACAAAACAATAAACAAACAGCTTGATAAACACCCGGCTTTGGATTGGACGATGTAAGCCTGCCTTCTTCTTTTCTTATCTACATAAATTTGACAAATATACACGCCATATCTATTGAGAAATATCTTACTCACACGACTTGAAATATCACCATGCCTTTTATGGATTTGGCAACTGAATTTCCACATTGAACTCGCCTTCGATGTGCGATGGACATGTTGCGGGGAGAACAGATTCGACTGCAATGGCTTATTTTTCATTGAGTGAGTTAAAGAAGCTCAGAAATGGGTGCTGCAGTGCCCATCTCTGCTTCCTCGCTCTGTTTAACCCAATCAGAGAAGCGGAGACAGTCTTGCGAGGAACATCGTCCTCCACAGGCACATAATTTACGTTCTACACACTTCAATTTTCTTAATCAGAGAGATTTTTCTGTTAGGTATTTGCAAAGATACAGAGAGCAAGAAAGCAAGAGCTTCTGCTTCAAACATAACAGCACAATTGTTGTTGAAGAAACTTTGGAAGATATGCATATTGTTGAACAATCGGTAGACTCTAGAACATATTCTCGCCTCTTGCAGGAATGTATCAATAGAAAATCCTTGGTAGAGGGTAAGCATATCCATGCCCACATTTTGAAAAACCGAAATGAAGTAGATAGTTATTTGGGAAGTAATCTTGTCGATATGTATGTCAAATCCGAGAGTTTGGAGGATGCACGCCAAGTGTTTGACAAAATGCATGAAAGAAACGTGGTTTCATGGACTGCAATGATTGCAGCGTATGTTCAGAATGGGTGTTGTGAGGAGGCATTAGAACTAATGGGCTTGATGCAACAGTCTGGCACCATGCCGGATCATTTCACTCTTCCTTGTTTACTCAAGGCATGTGTGGGCATGGAAGATCTAGTAGTGGGCAAAATGGTACATGGTGTTGTAATCAAAACTGGTTTTGAGTCTGATGTCTGTGTGGGCAGTGCCCTGGTGGACATGTATGCAAAATGTGGCTCTGTGGCTGATGCACGACAAGTGTTTGAGGCGATGCCGGAACGAAACACCATTTCATGGACTTCGATGATAGAAGGATATGGGGAGAATGGTGATGGTGAGGAGGCCCTCAAAATCTTTTGTCAAATGCACATGGGGACTACGAAGCCAAACCAACTAACCTTAATCAGTGTTCTTAAGGTGTCTACTGGATTGGTAGATGTGGAACAAGGTAAACAACTGCATACCCACATCATTAAAACTGGATTTGAGTCGGACCTTTCAATCCAAAGTGCTGTTGTTGTCATGTATGCCAAGTCAGGGTGCTTTGAGGATGCCAGCAAAATATTTTCCAAAATACCTAAAAGAGACTTGCTGGCATGGAATTCTATGATCACAGCATTTGTTCAGAATGGTTATAACCACGAGGCACTCTATTCTTTTTCCCAGATGCCATTTGAATCCATGAAGCCAAACCAGTTCACTTTTGCAAGTATTCTTAGGGCATGTGCTAGCATACGAGCACTTAAACATTGCAAAGAGGTCCATGCTTATTGCATAAAAAATGGATTGGACTCGGACATCTTTGTAGGAAGTGCTCTTGTTGATACATATGCCAAATGTAATAGATTGCTCGATGCCCGCACAGTTTTTGACAAAATATCCCATAAAAATGTGGTGTTATGGACTGCTATGATTGGAGGCTATGTCCAGAATGAGCGTCATGAGGAGGCCATCCAACTCTTTTGCCAAATGCAATGGACAAATATGATGGCAGATGCATTCACCTTTGCCAATGTCCTTAGTGCATGTGCTAACATAGAAGCTCTGCAGCAAGGGAAGCAGGTCCATGTGCATATTGTCAAAATTGGGTTTGAGGAAAATGTTGCTGTAGGGAATTCCCTTGTTACCATGTACACAGAGTSTGRCAACATGGAAGATGCTTACAAAGTGTTCAATAAAATGACTTACAGAAATGTAGTCTCGTGGACAGCAATAATTGCTGGATGTGAAAAAAATGGRCTTGGCAAAGAGGCCCTTCAATTTTTTGAAGGAATGTTATTTGAAAGTATAAAACCTAACGAGTTCACATTTGTCAGTGTTATCAAGGCATGCACGAGTCTCAAAAACTCGAGATACGGAAAGCAGGTCCATGCCTACATAAGAAAAAGTGGCTTTGAGACTGATTCCTTCGTGGGGAGTGCCCTTGTTGAGATGTATGCTGAATGTGGGAGCATAGAGGATGCATGGAAGGTGTTTGATAATAGTGCCAAAGACAATGCTCTTTTATGGAGTGGAATGATAGTAGCGTATGCAGAAAATGGGTACGATAACGAAGCTTTGAGCCTCCTCTGCAAAATGCAACTAGCATACATGAAGAAAAACCATTTCACTTTTTCAAGTATTCTCAAGGCCTGTGCTACTTTAGGAACTTTGGAACAAGGAAAACAGATACATGCCTGTGTTATCAAAACTGGATTAGAGTCAGATGTCTTTGTAGGGAGTTCTCTTGTTGATATGTATGCTAAATGCAGGAGCATAGAGGATACATCTAAAATGTTCAATCAGATGCCTGAACGAAATATTGTCTCATGGAATGTGATATTTGCAGGATATGCTCGAAATGGCTATTGTCAGGAAGCTCTCAATTTGTTTTGGCAAATGCAGGTAGGGGGTATGAAGCCTGACCAATTCAGCTTTGTAAGTATCCTTGGTGCATGTGCTGCCATACCGGCCCTTGCACAGGGCATAAAGGTACATGCCTGTGTAATTAAAACAGGGTATGAATTAGATACTGCAGTTGGAAATGCTATTGTTACTATGTATGCTAAATGTGGCTGCATAAAGGATTCAAACAAAGTATTTGAGAGGATGCCTGAACGGAATGTTGTGTCATGGAATGCAATGATCACAGGTTACGCACAACATGGGTGTGGCAAGGAGGCTATCCAACTCTTTGAAGAAATGCTACAGACAGGGATTGAGCCAAATCACGTTACTTTTGTTGGTGTTCTCTCTGCTTGCAGTCATGTAGGCCTAGTGTATGAAGGTCGTCACTACTTCATTTCAATGAGCCGAGTTCATGGCATCGAGCCAAGAGTGGAGCATTATGCCTGCATGGTTGACCTTCTTGGCCGTGCTGGACACCTAGATGAAGCAGAGAATATTATCAAAGAAATGCCATTTGAATCTAATGCGTTAGTGTGGCGTACCTTGCTTGGTGCCTGCAGAATTCATTATAATTTGGATCTAGGAAAACGTGCAGCAGAATGCATACTAGCATTGGAACCAGAAGACACTGCTACTTATGTGCTCTTGTCAAATATTTATGCTGCTCTTGGCAGGTGGGAAGATGTCGCAAAGGTGAGAAAAATGATGAAGGATCGGAAACTGAAAAAGGAGCAAGGACTAAGCTGGATTGAGGTTAAGGACAGGGTACATACATTTGTTGTCCGAGACACATCACATCCACAAACAGAGGAGATATATTCAAAACTACAGGAATTGACTGGGCAAATAAAAGAGGCAGGGTATTTGCCAGATACAAACTTTGTTTTGCATAATGTGGAAGAGGTGCAGAAGGAAGATTTTCTATATCAACACAGTGAGAAGCTGGCTATTGCTTTTGGGCTTATCAGTACACCTGCAGGAGCACCTATTCAAGTTATCAAGAACCTCCGTATGTGCGGAGACTGCCACAATGCGACCAAGTTCATCTCCATGGTCGTTGCGAGAGAAATTGTTGTGAGGGATGCTAGTCGCTTCCATCATTTTAAGGATGGGCTGTGTTCTTGTGGGGATTATTGGTGATCGCAGAATCATGTTGTAATTCCTATAAGGATCACCTGTGTAAGTAAACACTAAATAGTAGGCCGGTCTACTATTTACTTCAAGTGATCCCAGGATCACACCAAACCAGCTGTTTTACATCTGTTAGAGCTTGGGGGCTGCAAAGGCCATGGACTGTCTGACAATTGATGGTGTKGAATTCTTTTCCATGAMCTTAATGTTTCCAGGTGTTACAMTGCAGAAACAGAACTTGCAATAGGATGTTTTGTTATTCTTAGACTAAAGTTGGATYAGTGATAATAATGATTAAACTTTGCTAGTCTGAGGAAGAGGATTGTATTGAATGAAGGATTGCATAAAAGACATGTCGGAAATAAATGGTAATTGGCAGATAGAGAAKGACTCAAGTTGTTCGGCGAGGAGGTCTACAGAAACAGAAATTTGGTGAGTAAATAAGTGGTCAATCTGATACTGCATGGTTACAAGTTAATGGTGTTTAAGTGAGAAAAATATGCATACAATCATGACTAATTAAATCATTGATCAATAAAAAGGCATGGAATGACATGCGACTTATAATGCAAGATCACTGGTACATAGTACAAGATTTGCTCAATGGTCTTTCAAGCAACTGTCATAAAGTATGCAATTTGTCAGGTAACTATGGAGATTGGAACTAGAATAAGAAGTGGCTGAAGTCCGGGGTTACTAACTTAACTGAGAATGACTTTGGATGTAATTGTATATTGATATTCTGTTTTTCCTTGATTTCTCAGCATTATCATTATTTTCCCAAGCACAGAATTCTGATTGGTACCAGAGTCTTCAGTAATTATAAATAAAATTTCACAAGTACCGTTGTGAACTTTTGGATTATTGAGATTTTCATGGCTTGGAGAATTATCTTGTGGTAGGCCTTCTTGACAAACTTGCATTCTTGCTTTGGCATCAGAAGTTGCTGCAACTTTTCTTGTAAAGTGGATAAAGAAAACCCTTGGGCTRCTATAATARGTCAAGAGAACASGCCCTAAGCTCTGTTAKSGGACATGACAGGTTGCTAAGGCTATTACCAGGTAGTTATTTGTAACTATGATAATCCCTAGGGAAAGAAATCCAATTGGCAAAATGGGCCATTCAAACTTGCTTCTTCAGTGGAGTCCTGATTCTGTAACTAAAATGTTTAATGGTGATTCAACTGGAMTGGTAAGAATGCAGTGCTTTCTATCCAAGACTGTCAGACCACAGATTCACTTTTCTATGGAGTCTCACTYAGTTCATTTAACTTGATGCCCGTTTCTTAATGGATCGCTTCTCTATTSTGCCTTTGACATTCSTCCTTTTTGGGGTATAAAGATCTCCTTGGRAAGAAAACTATAAAACAAAGARATTGGTGGAGAAATAGTRGAATGTTCATAAATGGTACATTGCSAAGCTAAATARTTTSCAGATCACATATTGCAGTTGAACTTGAATAAATCGTTAGGAATTATTTCTTTGGACTATTAATTTATTTCTACAGGATGCTCAATTGCAAGTAAGACAAAAACCATGTTTGATGCCTTTTTAAGGTAGGTTTCAATCAAATTTTAAGCCCAATATTTCCTTGGGCATTGCAGGAATATTTCAATATGTTGTTATTTGCTGTCTTTTTACAGTGATTTGATTTATAGGCTTTGAGGATGTACATTACTGCTTTAGTTTTTATTTAATTTTGATAGTTTTTGTTGGGACAGGCGTGTCATACGCCTTGCTGTTTTGTAACAAAGCAGTGATCTCAATAAATGTTGAGCAGCAGTAGTCAATGAATGTGGAATAGTAGCAGGCAATTAATGCTGAGCAGCAGCAGTTGGCCAATTAATTGCTGGTGTTTTTCAGCATGTAGAATTGGAAAACCATAAATAGTTTAGTTTATGGTTTTGTTATGTCTATTTATTGAGTGCTTGGGTTGGAGGTATAGAGAGTGTTTTTAACTTACTGTTATGATGCGGAAGTTTCTTGGGAACCTTTATGCCACTGAATACTCTTGTTGTGAGCATAGAGACTTCACAATATGTTTAACCATTTGTTAGTTGCTAAATAATACATTAAGCATGCTTTGGAGTGTGGGGTTTTTCTCTTGAAAGGGTTTTCCCTAGGAAATCACTGTTTAATGGTTGTATGATTCTATGTTGTTTATTACTACAATTGTGTTTATTTAGATTTCTGGACATTCTTCTCTCTTTGCTTAGTATAAGAAGTATATTCTGCACCTTTGCTTCCTTTCATTTGGTATGAGAGACTAACCACCTCGGATCCAAGGTGTTAGGGATGAAGATTTTGTTCTAATTTGGTTTCGATGGGAGCTTGCGTAGAAGAAAGTTTATTGCAGGGAAATGGTGAGGACATTGGGATTAGAAATGGAAAAGTTCAATTACACTAACTTTGAGTTGTGGAAGCTCAAGATGAATGATTTGCTCATAGATCGCGATCTATGGGGAGTAGTATTTGGGATAAAACCCATTGGTATGAACAGTGGTTAGTGTTGGAGAGAAAGCCAAGAAGCCTTATCAGGCTTTGTTTGGTTGATTCAATGTTATTGAATGCTTTTGAAGAAAAAATTGCAACAAGTCTTTGGAAGAAGTTGGTGGATTTGTACCAGACTAAATTCTTAGTTAATAAACATTTTATGTGGAAAACGTTGTTCGCCTCGAGAATGGGTGATGGTGATTTGTAGTTAAGCATCTGGATGCTTTTAATACTATTGTGACCCAGTTGATTTTAGTTGGAATGAAGATGGATGAGGAGGATTGTTGTATGATCGTTTTGTGTTTTTTGCTAGATTCCCGGGACAACCTAGTAATGGCCAAAAGCACTGTAAACAACTTGGTGCTTGATAAGGTCATGGTTGCTTTACTCTTAGAGGAGGTGAGGCAGAGAGCTTTGTTGGCAGCCCTACAATTTTTTGTGCTTTTAAAGTGACAAATGACAATTCCTGTAGCTGCCTACGCCTCATCTTGCAAATATTGCTATTTGAAGGTGACTAGTCGGTTGTAAAGAGGATGTTCTGATTCTTCATTTCATTTTTATTTCGCGTTTTCATGCTTGATTCATGACTGTAAGCATGAATCAAGCCAATTGAAACTCAAGTTGCATTTTGATTTTTATGTAAGGCTTGGTCTCAAGGAGTCAATGGGCTTAATATTTTTTGAGCTTGTCATATACCAATGAAACACCAATGATGAATTGCTATTTGATGGTATGCTTATCTCTTTTAAAAGGATATACCAATTTTTTGTTTAATATTTGGTTTATGAAAACGTATCCATATCCTAGCCTTTGCAATTCGAATGTACCCTTTTCATATCATAGGATTTAACCGCATTGGGATAGTGTTCTATATGTCGTGTTGGCTGGAAAAATGAGTTGACAGGCCTCTCATTTCAAGTTAAGAGTTTTGGTAATGGGATGTACTCAAAGCATTCATGACCAGGAGCGTTTAAACCCCATAACCGAGACCTCCATATCTTTGTTTTGATCGCACTGGATCTCTGCTTATTTTCTTTTCATGGTATTCGCTCAGAGTTACCTCTCTTACCTCTATCATTTAAACCCACAGTTGTTTTGAGTCGCTCTTGTTACAGTTTGGTCAACTCCGTAATTGCCTGCCAGAGACACGTTTTTACGGGAGCTATTCTGAGCAAACGGTTATGAATTAGATCAAACCCTTGAAAACCCATAACCGAAATGGGCCCATTTACCTTCAATTCGGGCAGATTCTTCAGAAACGTTTTCATTTCACAGGTATGTTTCGTTTTTTGGACAACATTTTCTCAGAAAATCTGTTGCATTTGAGTTTTCTTTATTTTTCAATTCCTCTGTGTGGATTTGAAGATCTGTAGAAAGCGGTTGAGTTCTATCATAGACAGAGGTTAAACCTTGCTATCAAACTCCTCTGTAACAATCCACATGAATACCATGTGTCCACTAAACTAAAATCTGTTCCTATGCAAAACCCTTCGGGAAAAGCCTCGATATAATTTCATACCCAGGAAATTGAAAAAGGAGATAGTTGATGTATTCAAAGAGAAGGTTTCTCTTGCTGCTACTATTGAGCCATTTCAGGATATTGTTGACAAACCAACTAGTAAGAAAAATCCAAAGAATAAGAAATAGGGTAACTCAGAGTTGAGTTTTATAAACAAGGGGATTAAGCAATTTAAATAAAATGATCACTAAAAAAAAAACTCAACGAATTTCACCATCATAGATTTGGATTTATCAGGTGCCTCTTGGTCAAATTGCAGAGATAGTAAATAGTTGTTTTTGTTTTGATTCTGATTTGAAAATAAAATAAATTAGATTTTATTTTTTGATTTTGATTTTTTATATTTTAACTAGCTACAGAAACCTGTAGCTTATCTTTTAAAAAAAAATTTATTTTGAATTCAAGTCAATTCTCATATAAAATTTTATAAATGGTTAGTTAAATAAATATCTGATTTGCTCATTTCATTTTTCTTTCAGGGTAAGACGTATCTTGTGGTGATCTTATAAGATGGATGTAGGCTAGACTTAGTTAATTAGTCATCTCTTTTGGCTTGTTTTGTAAATCAAAATAGAACTTTAATAATTTTAAAGATATGGTTTGATATTGGGAGGTTTTTTAGACCCTCTATATTTGTAAATTTCAGATACCAGAGATCTGATCCTAATGTTTAGCTTGCAAGAACTCTTTAAATAGTACAGATTTTTTGTAATGAAGGCATCTTGGCCTGGGTCTGATATGGATGATTAATTCACAAACTTGAATGGAACAACAATTTGCATTTTAGCTTTAGCTTCTCGTAAATGGTGTTCTCATTTATGCTTTGTTTATCCTGATATACTTATAGGTTTTGATAGCTTTAGAATTCACAATCTGTTGTGTTTTGGGATAATTCTTTTATAAATACTGTCCATATTTGATGCTCTAGATATTAATAGTGTGATCATCTATTCAGCTTAAATGACAGGATTTATCTTTAATTTCTAGTTGAATGATTAAATGCAACGTTGTTACAATCAGATTTATCTTAATGTAATTGCTTGCAATCATAAGATCACAACACCTATTCGTATCATCTATTCTGTCATTAAACTCAACTGCCAACACATTGTTCTGAATTTATTTAGAACAATCTTAAGGTTCCTTGCAGGTTTCCCTCTTGGACATGGTAATTGTGTTAGCATGTTTACAAGAAGAGCGTGCTTGTCATTGATGGCAAGAACAACAACAACGATGGCATGTCTACAGGCAAGAACAACAACAATGATAACATGCTTACAGTTATTGATGGCAATAACAACAACGACGAAGGTATGGTTACAGGAAATAATAGTAGCGACGTTGACAGGTTTACAGTTGGGAGACAACAATGGAAAACAGGCAAGCAAGGAAGATCAGCAGGGATGATGGCATGGAAAGATCAGAAGCTAGTGGACTTAATCTCCATTTCGGAGTTTCAGATACCGGGAGTTGGAGGAGTCAAGAGTCGAGACTCTTCATCATAGGAGTCCCGAAGTTGTGAAATGCGAAACGCTGAAATCCCAAAACAGGCACATCAAACCACGACTTAATCTCCATTTCGGAGTTTCGGATACTGGGAGTTGGAGGAGTCAAGAGTCGAGACTCTTCATCACAGGAGTCCTGAAGTTGTGAAATGCGAAACACCGAAATCCCAAAACAGACACATCAACAAAGACTCCATTTCGGAGTTTCGGGGATCGCGACATGGAGCGTCAAGATATCTCACCACAGGAATGCCAAAATGCTGGAATGTCGAAATGCGAAAAACACCTTTTGGTGCAGGTTTCGAATACCGAGAGTTGGAGTGTCGAAACACTTCACCACAGGAATACCGAAATGCCGGAATGTCGAAATGCGAAAAACACCTTTTGGTGCAGGTTTCGGATACCGGGAGTTGGAAGTGTCGAAACACTTCACCACAGGAATGCCGAAATGCCGGAATGTCGAAATGCGAAAAACACCTTTTGGTGCAAGTTTCAGATACCGGGAGTTGAAAGTGTCGAAACACTTCACCACAGGAATGCCGAAATGCGAAATTGCCAAAGCACTTTATGGATAAACGCTTGGTCACAACTGTGGGCATGTGAAGGAAGGAGCTTGCAAGTTGCAAGGCTCCATTTCGTGATCGAGAGTTGGAAGAGTTAGAGTGACTCACAACAAATTCGCGAAACGCGAAATGTAGTTTCGAATAAGGCTGTGGTCACATCTGCGGAAGATGGAGGAAGGAGCTAGTGCAACCAAGCTCCATTTCAGAGATTGCGACTTGGAGAGTCGAGATGCCTCGCAACAGGAATTCGCGACATGCGAAATGCCGAAATGCGAATATACCTTTTGGTGTACGCTGTGGTCACCGCCTGAGGCCACATGTGAAAGGAAAGGTGAAAGGTGCCAAAGGCACAAGGCTCAATAGGTTCACAGTGTAACTGCTAGAAACGACTAATGGTTTCTGTCAGAGGACTCAAAGAGACTTTAGGGTGATCGCCAGAGAAGATAAAGAGTCTCGAGGCATCTTCCAGTGGAATGAAGACTGTTCATAGAGGCTATTGATAGATGTAAGACTGTTGGAGCTTGGAACTGCAACAGAGGGAATGAGCTCGATTGTGACAGAGAAGACGAAGAGTCTTGATTGCTGGAGAGGCTAAGGAATCTCAGCATAACACTCAGTGATGATCAACGCATGGGTATAACCGCCAGAAAAGTTGAGGAATTGCTATGATGCTCAGGAAGAGGACTCGACACGAGGGGAACATGCAGAACAGAGAGAGTGTGTTGATGCTCGAGGGGGTGAAGCGGTGGCAAGGGGGAGTGGAGTGAACATCTCGATGTGAAAAATAATGGCGTTGTGTAGAGCAGGCAGAAGGATTGCGCATATAGGATGCACAAGGTGCACAGAGACTATAAGAATGCAGAACAAAGAAGAGATGGCGGTGGCTGTTGAGAGTGATTCAGGCGTGTAGAAGGAGGCAGTGTGTAGCAGCTGAAATACACAGAAGAGGAATGGTGCATAGAAGAGACATGGCGCACAGAGCATAAAAGACAGAAGAACATAAAGCGTAAGGAAGGTGTGCAGGAAGACACTGATGCAGGTAGAGCAGAGCAGTGTAGTAGAACAGTGATGAGACCGGTAAGCCATTG
>JASDQU010736405.1:3614-37450 GCA_032191745.1 Picea mariana | reverse complement strand
CATTCCTTAGGGTTTATACATTCTCTCCAGGGTGCACTTTGATTAGTGTAGGAGGAATGGCCCAGGGTGGGGAATGGTCCAAACATTCCTTAGGGTTTATACATTCTGTCCAGGGTGCACTTTGACTAGTGTAGGAAGAATGGCCCAAGGTGAGGAATGGTCCAGGCTGATAAATCAGAAATAATCCTTCTTCCTTGTTTGAGAAGAATGGGGAAGATATCCCATTGCTGATGTTCTATACTGAGGGCAGATAGCCCATTGCTGATGTTTTATACTGAGGGCATATATTCTCTCATATCTCACAGATGTGAGTGAAATATTGGCCTAGATGATTCAGTTTTTATCATAACATTTTTTCTATGCAGGTTGCTATCAGATGTTTGTTATGAAGAATATATGACAGTATATGTAAACTACTATGGTGGATATGTTCCACTGTTCGTGAGGCAGATATTCTTTCAGAACTCACAGATGTGAGTGAAAGATTGGCCCGGAGACTGCATGTCTCCAAACAATAGAGATATACTACTGTGGTGTATTTGTTCCACTGTTTGTGACTATGTGTCACGGTTTGAGTAGTTGTGTACTACCTAAATAGACACAGGTGTGTTCTATCAATTGATATTGTACCAGTTGTCATAGGAGATTATCTAGTTGGATAATAATGATTGTGCTCGTGTTGCTACCAGTTGAATGGTCTGTTGTGATCAAGACCATACCTCCCTAGCTAGGAGGGAGTGTTAATATTATGGTAGCTTCAGGAGGTATGAACCTCTATTGTGACCTATGACGATATTAGAATACTCCAGAAGGAAGCAAAGAAATGAAAAAAACCCTAGACAGGTTGTCGGCTGCAGAAATATGTTTAATATGAATTTATTAATACCCAGAAGGAGAAGTTAGCCCCACTTAAACTACGCAGACTACTATAAATACAGGGCACTAGTTCTCATTATTCTCATCTCAACAGTTGCAAAGTGAACTGGATCTGCACAAGTGCAGTTGCAACTTGTGCGCAAGTTTTTGGTAAGGTGTGCGCTAGCCTCTGGGTGGGATTATTTGATCAGCTTGGGTTGTATTCTTGCTTGGTGCATTAGCCTATCTTGGCTATTATATTGCTACCAGGATTCTCTTCTCTATCAAGGTCAAGGTGCTCAGAGGGTGGCTTCGGCCTATGGTTGGGTGACGAGGGTATCGTCAATGGTAAAACGAGCACAATCTTCTATATTCTAACAACTACAACAATAAAAATTAAACTGGAACCAAGAGGATTCTGACACCACTAAGGGACACCTGCACTACTTTAAGCAAAGGAAATCGATGCAGTATACATGAAGAATCGATCTGTTATTAAAAGAAATGTTCTCAGACGCCCAACAAAAGTGTGCAATAGCGTTGGTATTCAAAACATGTAGATATCATGTGAAGACCGTGCAAAATTAGGTGAGAAGACAATGTGCAGTAGCGTTGACATACAAATGTATATAAGATGCATACCATTACCAGAAAGGAAACTACATAATGAAGACCATTGTCATCCCAAGAAGCTCGACCTCACGGTGTGCAGAAACCTAATATGAGTCTCCTCTTAAGAATTTGTCAACTTTGAACAACAAAAGAATGTTGTTGATAGACTTGTCTTAAACACATGATTATTGGACATCAAAATACATGAAGGTAGGTGAAAGAAAGATACATGGAAATCTCAGGCCCTGTAAAAGAAAGATACAAACATAGATGGCTTCTTGGCATTGTCTCATTGCTGCCACCTTGCAATATGACTGGAAACTAGTATGCAACAACCGGCAATTAAAATTGCAATAAGTCGATAACCTAACTTGTGTGGAATGGATCGAGAAATGATACCATACTAGTCATGTCAATCCAAGTGATCAATCCAAGCATTGTGGCCACCACAATGCATATTCGTGCAAACAACACTTTGGTTTGGAATTTTGGGTTTACCAAACAACAACTAATAGTGTTGGATCCTACGAACTAGTGTGAGAACGATCGTACTGGCAAGAAAATTTGATGGTGAGGGTATTAACAATGTGAGAGAATAGATTATGGTTCTTGATCCAGTTGGCTATTGGTGGGCACCCACCTATTCCAACTGGCTCCTCTTGTCCGATTTTAGTTCAACATGTTCTTTTGTACTTCGTTGTAATTGTGGATTCTACACTTGTGGGGCTGTCTGAAGCCCCACACATCTTCCAGGTGAATATTGGTGGCCTCTCACCTAATCCAACTGGATTATTTTGTATGTTTTCATGTTAGCACATCTTGATGTACTTCCAGGGCCATTTGGAGGCCTAAACAATGATTTTTTGGCTTGCCATAGACAAACTGGATATGGATTTACAATTTGATGATGGAATGTGTAGCTCTCTGAAAGACCTTTCCAATGGGCTATCACATGCCTAAAATGAAGGTCGTATGCAAAAGTTACGACCTTGGGAAGTTGAGGTACCAACTTACCCATAGGGGCACACATGACTTTTGATGTTTCACCTCCTAGGGTTAGGCTTTTGGATGTCTAGGGTTTTGACATTCATGAGTAATATAAAAAAGGCCTCTAGAGCCTCATTGTAATTCATTCTACTCAGAAGGATGTGTGTAGCAGCCACATCTCTTCTCAAAAATAAATACCACCATTCGAGCAAGTGTTTCAGTTTTGCAGTTTTATAGTTTCAGCCTATTTCATTATTCAATAGAAGATATTGCTCATTGGATATTTGTGTTATTATTCATATCTTCGTGTTTATTGTATTCAGTATGTTAATTAGTTTTTTCCACTCCTAAATCTGGATTAGTTCCATTCTATTAGTTGATGGGCATGAGTATGAGAGACTTGAGAGGAATGGGAGAGTCATGCAATACCAACTATTCAGGGTTAGGGTCTGCGAAACACTAGTCGTGAGGAAATGATAGAGAACAGATTAGTGAATTGATGGAAAGAGCCAAGGTAGACTGAGAAGAGACCAGAGAATCGGTAAGGCAAGCGAAGAAGAGACCAGAGAATCGGTCAGGAAGGAAAGAGGCATTTTCTGTACCTTAGGGGAAAGGAAATGCCACAAGAAATCATGGAGTTAGTACTGACTCTGATACCACTATGAGGCTAGGAGTTGACATAATTCATAACTCCACGAGATGATTATTCCATTAGTATGAAGCTCAATAAATACAAAAAGATGCAACCATTGGTCTTCTCTTCCTATCACCTATGATGCTTCATATGTATGTGTACAACAACAATAACCAAGAAGGATTACCATACTAAAATTTTGTGGTATTTAAATTTCTATAATGATATACCATTTTAAATTAATAAGAGGTTATTACATTAATAATTAGTGTTACTCACCCACCATTCAAATTACACCAGGATCATCCCAACTTAATTTAATGGAATATTAAGGAAATAGAATACTAACTTATTAATTATTTAAATTTATAGTAATCAAATCATGGATCTCTTTCATTTCTTTAAAAAAAAATGAATCTATCTCATGAATTCATCTACATTTGCTAATAATTTTTGTACCTTAGAATAACTAAAAACTAATAGTACCTACAGTCCTATGTGGTTTGTATTCTTGGTGTTCCATAATAATCAATATTGTATAATCCAAGTAGCCCAAACCTTATCAAGCTGGAATTTCTACTTTCCCAGGGTGAAAATGTCTTGAATAAAATAATGTAAATATAGATTGATATAAAATCTTGAGTAAACTATGCAAGAGAAGAGAATACAACATAGTATAATTTTTTTTTTTTGAGTATACAGGTTTCCACAGTTAGTCATAATACTAGAAAAATTTCTTACACAGTTAGTTATAATGTTGGAAAAATATTGAGATCAAAATTGTGTGGAGTTTCAAAAACTCCACATACAATTTTGATCCAAAATTTTCCCAGCATAAAAAAATATTTACATTAAAATCTTCCCAACCTTAACTCCAATCTGTATATATAGAGACAAGGTAAATACAATTATTAGTTGGATAAGTTTGGGTATGAATTCGTACTGAAGAAGTCTATGCTAAAACACCTACCTCCCTTTAAGTTCAGAACTAAATTATTTCTACTTGCGGTGTTAAATAATTTAAGCTAAACTACTCTATTGGAGAAACCAAATAAAGAGCCTGATGACAATACAAAGGAAATCCCCTGTAAGGATATAGGAGACCTGTCTACTAGAGAATGAGGTGATTCAGAACAAATTCCAATCTATTTTGGTCCCGCAAATTTAGTGCTTTCAAAGCCTCAAAGTCAACTACATATCTAGTAACACAAAGAAAAATGTCCACAACAAGGTGGCCTCATGAGCCCTTAACCAGATTTCCAACCAAGCTTGAAAATGTAACATGCAAAGAGAATATAAAAGAAAAACCATATTGCAATGAAGAAACTTCTACAGTACAATCAAAAACTTGAAAAAAACAAAAGAAACACATAGAGCTATAGTAAAAAATGACTTCTATTGATAAAGAGAACTTGTTGAAACAACAAAAATGTAGGTTGAAATAAACTTGCTCGAATGGTGACAACTTATCTCTGAGAGGAGATGTGATAGCTATGTTCATTCACAAGAATATGAGTACAATGAGGCTCCAAAGGCCTTTTTAACATAAAAAAAAAATGAGAAAACCCTAAACATCAAAAACCCTAACCCCGAGAGATGAAACTACAAAAGCTTTGTGGGCCTCGATGGGGGTAGTTTATACGTCAATTCCCAAGGGCGTAATGTTTGCATACGATCTCCATTTGGGGCGCTTGATACACCATTGGAAAGGTATAACTGACGAGTACATATTCCATTCGACCTAGAATCTTCCTCTAATTAAATGTTAGGTTTTGTTGAGTCCAAAAAATGTAGTTTAAGACCTCAAAATGGCCCCGAAAGTTTGAGACCCAAACAATTGTAAAAAAAAATATTTCCAAAATGGAAATTGTTCTTTGATCCAGTGGAATAGTTGGCTAGCCACCAATATCCACCTAGATCAGTCCTCCCCCCTTAGAAATCAATTTCCTCCATTGTTTTGAGAGCCCCCATCATATGGGGAAACTTCTATTGAACTTGGCCTCGAGTGAGCCACTTCCCTTGGTGCAGGAGCTTCCCCGCTTTGACAACCCGATAAAAATGGATCCTCTATTAGCGAGTGCCCTTAATCTAAGTGTCCCTGATATGATTAATGATTTCCTATTCCATACAGTCAAGGTTAAGCTCTGTCAGTGTCAACTTCTCTGCGATCTTTGATGTGTCCAATAATGATGGGAAATATGGTTGAAGGAGGTCCACATTGAACACTGGGTGTAGGCTAAGGAAGGGGGGAATACTTAGCTCAAAATCATTTTCACCCACAACCTTGGTGATGGTGTAAGGTCCATAGCGAAGTGGACGAAGCTTCCGATGGGGTCCTATAAGGCACTCTTTCTACAAATGCAACTAGACCATGTCTCCCACCTAAAACTTGTGCGACACCCAGTGTTGATCATGGCATTGTTTGTACTTAGCATTTCATTTTTGTAAAATATCATGGATCTATTGTCAGATTTCCTAAATAAATTAAACCAAAATTGGTGGTTATTTCGGCCTCAGATTGAGCATGGGATGATTCTTCTTGTGTGGATGAAAGGGGCAATGTGACATCGATGGGACCTAATGGTTGAAATCCCAACCTTGCCTGAAAGGGATTGTGGTCGGTCGAGCTATGTAGGGATCTGTAGTAGGTGTGTTGAACATAGGGGAGACTCTCATCCCATGTGTGAAGATGTTTGGATTTGTACATGCGCAAGATGTGTATGCTCATTATGTTGATGACCTCTATCTGGCCATTAGTTTGGGGGTGGAAGGCAGTGGATTTGGTGAGTTTTGTGTCCAATAGTGACAAGAGGCTGGACGATAATATGCTTAGGAACCTGCTATCCCAATATGATATGATGGTCTGTGGTATCCGGAAGTGTACCCACACCCGTTCAAACAAGAGCTTAACAGTGGCCTCCACTGTGATATTCTTCTTGTAGGCTGTTAGGATGACCATCTTAGAAAACCGATCAACCACCATAAGAACACAGTCATTCATTTTCTTTGTTGAAGGAAGGATCGAAATGTATTCCATCGATATGGATTCCCATGGTCTTTCGGGAGTAGGAAGAGAGGTGTTCATACCTTGCTTCTTAGTGGATGGTTTGGAAATGATGTATGCAGTACATGACCTGATATACTTTTTGACGTTCTGGTGAAGTTTCAGCTAACAGAAATGCTTCTGTAGTACTGCCACAGTCTTTTCCATGCCAAAATGTCATTCCATCTGATTGTAGTGAGCTTCCCAAATAAGCTTCGCATGCTCACTTGAAGGAACATAGAGGTGGCCTAGATGGCATAACAATTCATCTTGAACATGAAAGTCAGTGACATTCATGATGTTAGGGTTTTTTTTTTCACAGGGATCTCACTGAGCAGATTAGTAAGATATCTCTAGGGTTGGCCTAGAAATGCTAGACATGAATGAGATATATTTCCTATGGTTCTCCTAGAAACAAGCGATAAGATAACACATAAGGAATTGGGAGAATGACATACCTTTTTTTGAAGGTTGTATTTAGTGTATTCCTGGGCATTGCAATCCTGAATTTCCAACTCCATCTTTTACAACCTGCTTCCTACACACCAAATACAAAACAATACCATTCTACTTGTCCTCTTAGTATTAGAATCCTAGATCTAGCTTGGATCTAACCCGATCTATAACAATATAAACCAGATCTGAATATTTATACATAAAATACAAACATTCATGAGGGGAAACCAATTGATATAATAATGGATCATAGAGAATACATATAAATTCATTCCTCAACTTGATGAAGATGCATCCTTTCTTAGCTTCCTTTATCATTGCCTCACCTAGTAGCTCCTTGGTCAGACTAGGCTCACTGACTCTTAGTTGTGTTGATGGATACCTCTATAGTTGAACAACATAACATTACTGTTCCATTGTTCTCACTCTTTCCCAAGTCTTTCCTTTGTTATATAGATCTTGGAGGAGGCTTGGGAGAGGCTTCTAGATCTTTTAGAGGCCAATAGAGACTTGGATGATGTGAGTTCCTAGGCCTTTGACACGAAGATCCAAATTATCTCTCGCTCCTCACCTCGTAACTCTTCATTTCTATAATTTTGACAGTGCCTCGCTTGTTGATCCACTAGTTTCTAGCGAGGGCCTTGCTTGTTTTCCACTAGGTGTCTCGCGAGGATGCCAATAAGGGCTTAAAAATGGTTCAATCCTTAGGAAAAATATGTATTTGGGCCTTTATTGTATGATGGATTCCTCTCTAGCCTATATGGTGTAGATTAAGGCTATAATAGATTCCCCCTAATGTGTGAGGTCAGGAAAGGAGTGGATGGCCGAAATACATTACAATAAAGTCCATGTGAGGCAACACAAGGAGAGATCAAAGGAGGTTCGGAAACCAAAGAAGTCCTGCAATAAAAAACCAAGGATGAGTATATATAAACCAATCCCCTAGGTAGACATACACAGACTCATAATGAGCATAGTTTCCAAATAATACACTGCAGATCCATGAAATGAAGTGCTAGACCATGTCCACGAAAGAATACATAGTGTATCCATGTCATCAATGAGACCGTAGTAATGAGAAAATACAACGTGGATCTACGTCATGAATGCAAGCATAACCACCAACAAATACAATTTGAATAACATAGTTACCGACTTAATGAGAATTGTGACCTCAAAACGAGAACCCTGGCTTAAAAAACCCATATTTTTGCATAAAAACAATCAAAATCAACCCCCAAATCAAAAAGTGGTGCTACTGCTAGCACCATTTTTTTTTAAACGGGGTCAAAATTACATCCTTTTTCAAACATGGTCTTCAAAACTCAGACATTAGCCCCAAAAAACCTTAAAATCAACACCTTAAAAAATGATGTTTTTGAATTTTTTCTTTTCTTTTCAAAACATTAAAATTTTAGATAATTTGAAATCATATTTTTAGCACTTGGTACCATTAAAACCAAAACCTCAAAATCGACCATCAAATTGAAAAGTACTTCTACCTATAGCACCCATTCTAAAATTAGGGTATGAATTATGGTGATGGTCAGATTTGCATCATTATGAATATTTGGAGCTCTAAAGTAAACTCTTGGACACATTTTTCCATTAGAAACCATACAACCAATCAAGTGAAACTGAATGAAATTCTCTTCCTGTAAATTTTTGGGTGTACGGACAAGATGTGGTAGAAGTGTTTTCTTCTGGTCCATGCCATCAATTATCATACCTAAATATTTGTTTGGAGCATCATAACACTTCTTCCGATGTTTGTACAACTTTTGTCTTTCACTTGATTGTTGATTCTGATGTTCTTAAAGTGCTTTGACTATGGAATCTGCACATGACATAAAATAAAAATATTGATCGTATGTTTTCATAGTTGATAACTATTCAATTAAAAAAAACCAAAATAGTAAATACATACCTCTTTCTGCCCCTTCAGATTTATCTCTTCTTGATTTAAGAGTAGCACATATACTACAAATCCCCATCCTTGACTTCTTAGGAATATGGACATTGTTGAATTGTTTCTTCCATATTCTTGTAAAATATGCATATGTAATAAAATTACCATTTCCTTTAACACCTTCAGCATATCCTTTGTACAAGTTGTAGATTTCGTTCCTTGAGAAATTATCTAGAATATATATTGTGTCTCTATCTAGCATACACTCTCCATGTTTGGAAAATAAATCACGCATCCATGTCAATGTAGTGTTTGTCAATGGTCCACTCTCTCATCCATGATGTACCTTTGAATAAAATAAAGGATCTTTTTCCAACCTTGTCTGGATTCTTGATAGATGAAGATTACCAATTGAGTGAATTTTTTTGAAATCCTTTCTGCAAAGTTAAATATTTCCAATGCGATAATCATATCCTGTATTGGTGGATATCATGCACCCCATCAAATACGAATTTTTCATGCTCTTATTCATTGAAAAATATTTCTTCCTTTTATTCAAGGCATACATGTAGTCCATGCTTTTCAAACAATTCTTCGGACAACATTCACTTGAAATCAATTCACTTATGGAAATTGATTTAGTGAGAAATTCTTTCCTAGACCTTGTATAAATAGAGTGATTTGGATTGATATAAAAATGTCTAATCCTGGTTCTAGACACAATGTTTCTTTGCAATGTCTCCACTATTTCATCATCCTCACTATAAGGAGTTTCCTTATCACCACAAGGAGTATCAAGAAAAACATTGTCAGGAGACTGAATTAGAGAATGTCAATCACCTTGATTTGTTGCAACTGAATGGTTGAGAAAATCATCATCAACATAATCATTTGGAGGAAAATCATCATCGACATTGTGTCCACCATTGACATAATCATTTTCATTGCTTTCAAAATCCCCACTTGAGTGAAAATTTTCACCATCCTGCTTAGTGCCTTGAAAATCTTCATCAATATCTTGAAAATCCTCACTTGAAGGAAAATCAACATCAACATTGTTTCTTTTTAATTTATCAATCGGGAAAGAGTATCCACCAATGGCGTAATCATCTTAACTACTTTTAAAATCACCACTTGAGAGATATTCTTCATCATCCTCATTACTGGCAAGAAAATCCTCACTTGGAGGAAAATATTCATTATCCTCATTGGTATCTTGAAAATCCCTGCTTGGAGGAAAATCATCATCACCAACATTGCTTCTTTTAAATTCCTCATTCGAGAAAGATTGTCCAACAGTGCCATAATCCTCATCATTACTTTTAAAATCCCCACTTGGGGGGAATTCTTCATCATCCTCATTCATGCCTTGGAAATCCTCACTTGGAGGAAGATCTTCATCAGTACCTTCAAAATCCTCACTTGGAGTAAGTTCATCATCACCAACATTGTTGTCTTTAAATTCCCCACTCGGAAAAAAGTGTCCACCATTGTCATAATATTCTTCACTTCTTTTAAAATTTCCATTGGAGGGAAATTCTCCATCATATTCATTGGTGCCTTGGAAATCTTCATCGATACCTTGAAACTCGTCACTTGGAGGAAATTTTCATCCCAATCATTTAAAGATTGATTTTAGTCTCCACTTTGACCTACATTTTGATTATTTTCATTACTATTAATCTGTTGAATAGATTTATCACCATCATATTCCTCCTCTTCATCATCGGTGCCTTCAAAGTCCTATGATTTAGGACTTTCATGAGGAACATGTTGAATAAAATTGCTTGCACTATGATCAAAATTCTGACTAGCTAAAAAATACACCTCATTTGCATTACAAACATTCCTATCACATTTCCTAGTCCCAACAGAAGAGGTATGCGAACAATTTGCTGATGTCTCAGAAATAAAATCTTCTTTATCTGACGAAGCCATCCCTTCTCTCTAAGAACATATAATGATACAAATGCTCACCCTCCCTATGACATTATTATAAAATGCATAATAATCTTTTCCCTCTAAATCCCCCCACCAATTTTTTTTTCTCTCCAAAATCCCCCCCTACCCCCCAATATTCCCCCCAAAATTTCACCCCAAAATATTCCCTTCAAAATTTCCCCCACAAATTTTTTCCTCCAAAATCCCCCCCCAATTTTTTTCACTTATTTTCCCTTAAAAATAAAAAACAACTTTTACTCTTTTATTTTGTTATTTACATATTAAATACAATATTTATCATGTTTATTTATTTATCCCATATTTATTAAACATATTGATGATCCATATAATTTTAGGTATATATGTAGACAATATACCTAATTTTTATTTATCCCACATTCTTTATACTAACAGTGATTTATATCATTTGTGTTATATATACACAGTCTTGTTTTATCTTTTTACATTGTGTGATATCTTGGGGAGTATTCGTTAAAGGATTTGGAGAAAGCTACAAGGGAGAAACATCGAGAATAATCTAACATTTCAGAGGTTAGTTATTTTTAAATTCTTACCATTTACCAAAACAACAATTATAAGATTATCTTTGATTCACATAGTAATTTGTCATGCGAAAATTAAAAAACCTTAAATTTGTTTAGATGTTTTCTAATTTTTTCTAAAAAATACCCAACTTTTTAAAAAAATTGAGTCTTTTTTCAAAAAAATTTAACAAAATCCTTAAGAATTTTTGAAAAAAAAAGAAAAAAAAAAGTCAAATTTAGGTATAGTTTTGTAAATTTTTTTAGATGTTTTATTATTTTTTACTTGATTTTTTTAGTTTTGGCCCATGGTGGTTATTGGGCAATGTATGAGGCTTGGCCGTGGGGGGGATGGGGCGATGCCCGACATCGCCCTAGCCCTACTAGCCCCGTGGCCAAGCCAGGGCACACCCACATGGATGGCCGGTCTAGGGCGATGTCAGACATCGCCCCAACCCCCCACGACCAATGCACGATCCTGACATAAGCTCAATAACTCCATGGGTCAAAATTTTTTAAATATGGGTCAAAATTTTTAATTTTTTTTAAAAATTAGTTCTTATATTCAATGATTTTTTTTTTGGTTTATTATAATGTAAAAGGCCTAATTTTATTTTTTTGTCTTAATATATGCAAATGGCAGGAAATATATTTTCTATGAATATATTTGGATCACGACCTACAATAATGACATCCAAAAATGCAACTGGAACCTCCATGAATATTAGGCAACACAATGATAGCGTAACACCTGAGCTATCAAGGGAAATGTATAATGTTAGAGAGTGGAAATCTGTGGAAGGTGAAAACAAACTAGAATATTCTTGGTTTTTTAAAGACAAGCAATGAAACAATGGCGATCATATATATGTGTATTGTGCTGAATTAGAACATGTGCAAGGAAATTATGAGGAACTTGGCTTGTTAGGAGATATATGTTTGGTGCCAGCCATATATATTGTTTATGCACTTGTCAAACAAGGCATAACTGATATCAAGTTTAGATATTGTTTCAGATTGAACAATTATAACAAGAATGAATGTTTTTCAGAATTAAGTGCATCCATCGTTGATGACATTGAGAAAGACAATGTAAGTTTTTTATTTCTATTTTTGTGTCGTTTATTATTTTTAGTATCATGGTAATGTTTTAATTTTATTTAACATGAAAATGATATATTTTATTTTTATAGGATTTTGCTGAACAACTTTCACATATGTTAGTGGGGATTTACTCTACATAGAATAATATCATGGATGTCATCAATGCTTTTCATATTGAAAAGACACAATAAGGAAGGAAAAAGAAACAAAAAGTAATGGAGGTTGAACTTGCAAGAATAGAGAGAGAAGAACATGAAAGAAGAAAGAAAAATTCTCATTCTAGAAATCCTAAAAGGGTTACATTTGAAAATGAGAAAACTCCAAATGAAGATTTTGTTGAGATTGGTCCCAATGAGGTTATCACTCCTTTTCTCAAAATGAATAAACAATATAAACACAAAGAGTGATGGTTGATGATGAGTTTATTCCTATTGATTATGAATAAATAATTGATTTAGATGAAAAAAATTTAAATCATAAGCGGAAGAAAACAAATGTTGATAATGTTCAAGAAGCCATCATTAGCTCAGAGTATTATAGTGAAAATCCTAAAGGTAGAAGAGAAATAACAACACCAGGTGCTGATCTAGAGGATGGTATTATGAAAAAAACGCAAAATGTCATTTGAAATAGAATGAGGACGACAAATTTAGTTGATGACGGCTACACATTTCAGTTGAATGTGAAACAACTTTATAAACCCACAGAAGGGAAAGAAAAATATCAAATTAGAAAACCACATCACTTGCATATTCACAATTTGAAAGAATTGATTAGGTACAATCCATATGGACATGTGGTTGTATACCTAGTTCTTGTTGACCCAATGGAAGTTCCTACGAGGGAAGAATTTGATAGATCAAAATGTTTTGACTACAAATATTATGTGATTGGAGGAAATCATTCTATAGAGGCTAGAAGATAATTGATGCAAGAATATCCCAATAATGTTGTTTTTGAGATAGTCAAATGCATAATTTATGCCAATTTAACATATTCAAAAACAAAGTTATTGGCATGGGATCATAACATAGACAATGAGTACATAATGTCTATGACTTTCATTCAAAGGGTGAGATTTATCCATAATGATTTTTCTGAAATATGTGATGGGGAGAGATCAAATGTTGATGTTAAGTTTAAGAAGTAATGTTGTATGGAAATATGATTCCCACTTGATGACAAAAATATAAAAGAAAAAAAAATCGCAAAGGAAGTGATATATTTAGAGCTGTGGATAACTATTTTTAATTGGGATTTAGATCTGGACAAGTATGGGATTTGATAGATGAGATCTTCACCCTATGGAAAAATATTAGTATAAAAAATTAGAGAGTTAAGAAGGCTAAACCATTGGTATGTGGTAGAAGTAAGACAGGTCGTGACATAAAAAATCTTCTAGATGATATGACTATAACACCTTGGAGATCAATACAAGGAGTGAAGGGTGATAAACTTATCATAACTATATTATCACGTGTTAGGTCGGGAGAATTGTTGATGGAAGAAATGTGTGATGAATTTAAAAAGTAAGTTTGTTGAGTTATTTTTATTTATGTTAGGACAAGAATATATATATATATATATATATTTTTTTTTTTTTTTCAGTTTAACATATGAGTTTGACACTATTTTTGTTTTATTTAATCACAATGTGCATATGAAAATACAAGAGGAAATGGTCAAGATGTTGAATGAAGAAAGTTGGGATGATGTTAAACTAAACTATCCAGATTTAAGCTCTTCAGCAGTATTGAAATAATTTTTTGTTGCATTTAAAAAGGTATATTGATTTATTACATTCATATTATTCATTTGTAAGTTAATTTATTTCTATTTTAATAGTTATAGATATATAACTATACGTTTGTTTGTTTAATTAAAGATGCCAAAGAAGAATGTAGATGGAGTACTTGGAACTTTTAAAAGTTTTATTCAAAAAGACAAGTTTGAAAGAGAAAGAAGGAAACATGTTCAAAATGTTCAACTTGATGACACCCTTGATCACTACATTTGAAATGGGATCGACACTATTCAATATAAAGTGATATTTGGTGATTGTCAACAACTTGCAAATATTGTTCCTAAAAAAGAATACTCCCTAGTTATTGCGGATATCTCTCATGGTTATACTATCCAAAACATTGGATATGATACTGAGCCTTATACTTACAAAGATTTCAATAGAGTGGTTACAAGATTTACAGAAGTTACACCATCACCATTTTGGAGATTTCTAGTATTTCATTTAGACACACAAAAATGATTAGTACAATCAAGCTTCAAGGGGAAAGAAAAGTTAAGGATGCAGTTTATTTGGTAAGATATTGAAAGTGCATGTTTAGCAATTAAGATTAGAAAACAGTTTTATTAATTTACAAGTTAATTGAATTTTCACTTATCTATATGACAAGAACATGCCTAATATTTAGAGCTCTAACAGAGAATCATTTAAACGTGATTTTGAGAGTATACATTTTGCAACTTGGACAAAAGATGATTCTTGTAATTCTATTATTGTCAATTCAAAGGATGGATAGACTCCTAGTGGTATATTGATACACAATGTTGTGGTTATAAAGCTAACATATGATGAAAAATATTTGAAATGAGAGATGGTTAACATTTATTAAAAACCACAAATATTTATTAATTATCTTATAGATACATTTTCAAATGAAGGAGATTGGGTTTTGGATTTGTTCTCGGGTTCATGTAAGAACTATGATCTAATATTTATGAAATCATACTTCAATCTTATATTATTTTTAATTTATGTCTTTTTACAGTATCTAACTTCATTATTTATTTTGTATTTGGTGATTAGGTACAACATTAGCGTGTTGCCTACAGAAAGGAAAGAATTGCATAGCCATTGAAAGTGTCCCAATGTAGTGTGGTTTTATTCAACAAAGAATTAATGCTATCCATCTCTTCTAGGTGAAATGCAAGAAGTTGGCTTCATGAAGGAGGTTTTAGTGAATCCAAGGTAGAAAAATTGTCAAAGGAACCTCAAGTACCATTAGGAGAAATGATTGGAAAGAACCACTTTGAAGAACTTGCAGATATCAAAGAACCAATGGAAGAACAAAATGACACAATTGAAGCACAACATGAGGTCGAAGAAGATGATAATGTCTCTCTTGAGAATAATGAATTTGGGATATACGATATTTTTGATTAGTTTAAATATGGCTTTGTAGACGATGCTCAATTTTACAAATTTTTGATGTGTTATAACTGTAATGTTTTGTTTTTCAAATTTTAAAATAAGAATAAATATGTATCTATTGTTTTTTTGTGATGAATCTTTTTATAGTTATTTATTTTTTATTTTTATTTTTTGGTATGTGAATCACTATACATTGAAATTTTTTATTAAATGTTGTCATTTTTTACTTCAAATGTATAAAAATATGAAAGAAAATGATAATTTTTTTAAATAAAATTTTGACTTTTTTTTTTCAATTATGTCCATAAAAAATGCTTTATTTGACATGTTATTTTAAGGAATATGTACCAAAATGTATAGGTTTTTTATTATATATGGCTATAAAATGTGTATTGTTTTGCTAAATATTCAAAAATAGTGTTATTTAACTACCATTTTTTTCGATGTATTGAAGTAAAGGTAAACAATGTGTTAAATATGATGTTTTTCATTATGTTTAAAAAGTATGGAACAATAAATTTATTAAGGAGACAAAATTATATGAAAAATTGTAACTTCAAAAAATTAAATGGTAAAAAGTATTTTTAAGATTGAAAGAAGCATGAAAAAAAGACTAAAAACACAGTTGAATTAAAAATAATAAATTTAGAAAAAAATTGCAAATAGATGAAAAATAAGCATTTAAAAAAAATAATGTGGAAACATTGTGGATCGAAAAATTTAAAATATCGAAAAACCACCTAAAAACGAAGGGGGGGTGCTATTGGTAACACTATTTTTAAAAACGGGGTAAACAATTGGACCTTCCAAAAAATGAGAAATTTGTAGAGTTCTCGTTAAGTTGGTAACTATGTTGGATCTATATCAGGAACATAATCATAGACACCAACATATACAATGTGGATCTATGACACAACATACAAATATCAGGAAGACCATGAGCACTAAGGAGAGTTCCCCTGAAGTCTTGACAATCCTCAAATATAAGTGATATAATCCAATGCAACTTGGGAGGGGTGTTGTGAATGAAGGATGTAGCCCCAAACATAAGATCTTTGTCCCAATCCTCGATGGTATGATTCTATATCACACGAATAAATGACTTGATGTCGAGCATGGTAGAAACCATTTGATTACCCGTCATTGATGTATACCGTTAACAAATACAAGGAGACCCACTGATGATGAAGATGGACCCCGAGGTACCTAGTACAATCCATCGAGTGTGAATAAATGATCTGATGTTAAACACTCTTAGAATCAAGCGATCAATAGTCAATGATGTAAACCCACGATCGATCACAAGGAGGCCTGCCACTAAGGACTGCAAGCTCCAAGGTACTAGCTGGTTTTCAAATCCCTCTCCTAGATAATGTGATGAAGTCGATAGCAAGAGATATTTCAAAGGAGGGCCTTGATGTATCCCTCATAAATAGACACGAAACATACACCAAGAGATAATTTGAAGATAGAGTATCACAAATTACAACTGACACATGGGTGACCAACTCCAAATGTAAATAAAACAATAGATGGTCGACTCAAGATTAAAATTACTTTGAACATATAGCACGACACAATGGTGACTTGGCAGCAAGACATAAGAACTGGATGAATATATTGCAACAACGCATGAGGCATCAAAACACTCTCCGTAATGACTGAAGAGTAACCAGTCATAGGAGTATCTCTAACGCATATTATTGGGACAAATCCTAGGCAAGATAAAACCCAATTGCATGATGAGGAGTCAAACAAGTGCCATGTTTAAAAGAGACTCGACTAACATTGCCATTTTGAGAATAGACCAATGGTGAAAAACCCCCACTCTTTTTTTTAATTTTTTTTTTTTGTATAATTTCTGTCTCCTTCATGGTTTAACGAACATTAAAGAATGACAAAAGTATGCTCGGTATCCTTCATGGTTTAACGAGCACGAAAGAATCCTTCATGGTCATAAAAACCATGTTATCATAATCCTTTTGTATTTCAACTTTGCCACAAATCATATGAACAAAGTGGTCTTTCTTTCTGATGTGCACAAGGGACAACAAGCTCTCTTTAGCTTAGGAAGATAGAGCACATTATGTAGAAGAAAATTTGGGAATCCGGGCAACTCGAGTTTGATGGTGCCCATTCTCAAGGGTTTAAGGCAGACTTGTCTGCAAATTACACTATGCCATCTACATTGTCATTGAAGTCTTCAAAAAAATCTCTTTAGAATGTCATGTGAGAGGTTGCTCCTGTGTCAAGAATCCATGCAACTTTTCAAGGACTATATGTAGTGTTAAATAAATCTTTGTTACTCCTATATTGTAGTGAGAAAAAATGTAATGGACAGATTCAGGTGGATTACCTTTTGTTGGTTCTGTAGGTTTAACTTTGTCCTCTTTCTTATTATGTATGTCTTCTTTAATCTTATCCCATGGAACTCTACTTCATGTGACCCATTCTTTTTGTAACAGGCATAATGAAGATTGGATCTATCACTTTGGTTGTGTCTAACCCCCCTGCCTCTAAAACTCTTTCTTCCATGTCCATGTCCTTTTCTACTGCTTTCTCTTCTGGAAGAATCATGTTGTTTACTTTTGTCTTTCCGAGCAAGGTAAATAGTCTTGCTAGTTAAAAGAACTAACTTCTTTCCAAAGGTTTTCTCACTTCTGTAACTTTTTCCACCAGCTTCTCAAATTTGATGGATTTCATTTGACCACTTACTTGCAACAATTAAAGGTAGTGAGAGTATGTAGGGTAGAGGGCCTTAATGAAGGCCGTGAGAGGGATATCAATCTTCACTCCATCTTCACTCCAGTGGCTTCAATATCATGAATTATAGATTTGATTTCTAAGCTAAATCCATAGGGTCATCATTCTTTAACTCTAGGTTGAAGAGCTTCAACATTAATTGTATGAGTTCTAGTTCAAAATGTGCGTCCTAAAATTCATTCAATATTTTCAAGGTACCGTAGGAATCACTAATGGAAGTAATATGGAAACTCACCTCCTCACTCACTGTCACATAGATTACGACATATGATTTATGGTCTTTATCTTTTAACAATTGATGTTCTTTGTTGGAGGTCGGAATCATAGATTTTCTACGAGGTCTACTACTTTGTCTGTTATTCTTCGTCTTTAATGTTGAGGCTTCTTCTTCAATGATTTTACTGTTCGGAGGCATTGTCGCTGCTTCACAAATCCCTTTCCACAGGTCATTTAAGATCAATGTGATCAATGTGCTCTTGATATTCATGTACCATTCTCTATAGTTCTCCTTGCTGGTGAGCTCCACACCGACAATGGATACAAGAGAATGCATTGTTCTACATGTATCAAGGTATTACAATGACACAACTATACAGTGAAACTACAACAATAAAAATTAAACTGGAACCAAGAGGATTCTGGGACCACTAAGGGACACCTGCACTGCTTTAAGCAAAGGAAATCGATGCAGTATATATGAAGAATCGATCTGTTGTTAAAAGAAATGTTCTCAGACGCCCAACAAAAGTGTGCAGTAGCGTTGGTATTCAAAACATGTAGAGATCATGTGAAGACCGTGCAAAATTAGGCGAGAAGACAGTGTGCAGTAGCGTTGACATACAAACGTATATAAGATGCATACCATTACCAGAAAGGACACTACATAATGAAGACCATTGTCATCCCAAGAAGCTCCACCTCACGGTGTGCAGAAACCTAATATGAGTCTCCTCTTGAGAATTTGTCAACTTTGAACAACAAAAGAATGTTGTTGATAGACTTGTCTTAAACACATGATTATTGGACATCGAAATACATGAAGGTAGGTGAAAGAAAGATACATGAAAATCTCAGGCCCCGTAAAAGAAAGATACAAACATAGATGGCTTCTTGGCATTGTCTCATTGCTGCCACCTTGCAATATGACTAGCCACTAGTATGCGACAACCGACAATTAAAATTGCAATAAGTCGATAACCTAGCGCGTGTGGAATGGCTCGAACAATGATACCATACCAGTCGTGTCAATCCGAGTGATCAATCCAAGCATTGTGGCGACCAAAATGCATATTCGTGCGAACACCACTTCGGTTTGGAATTTTGGGTTTACCAAACAACAATTAGCAGCGTTAGAGCCTGCGAACGAGTGTGAGAACGGTCAGACTGGCAAGAAAAGTTGATGGTTGCTTACTATTAACGATGTGAGAGAATAGATCAGGGTTGCTTACTATTAGTTGATGGGCATGAGTATGAGAGGCTTGAGCGGAATGGGAGAGTTGTGTGATACCAACTATTCAGAGCTAGGGTTTGCGGAACACTGGTCGTGAGGAAATGATAGATGGAAAGAGCCGAGGCAGACTGAGAAGAGACTAGAGAGGCAGACGAAGAAGAGACCGGAGAATCGGTCAGGGCAAGAGGCGTTTTCTCTACCATCGGGGAAAGAAATGTCGGGAGAAATCATGGAGTTAGTGCTGACTCTGATACCACTATGAGGCTAGGAGTGGACATAATTAATAACTTCACTAGATAATTATTCCATTAATACGAATAATTAATAACTTCACTAGATGATTATTCCATTAATACGAAGCTCAATAAATACACTACACAAAGATGCAACTGCAACTGTTGGTCTTTTCCAAACACTTCATATGTAATATTCAAATCATCCCAACTTAATTTAATGGCATATTCAAGGAAGTAGAATACTAACTTATTAATTATTTAAATTTATAGTAATCAAATCATAGAACTCTTTCATTTCTTTAAAAAACAGTGAATCTATTTCATGAATTCATCTACATGTGCTAATAACTGTTGTACCTTAGACTAACTAAAAACTAATAGTACCTACAGTCCTCCGTGGTTTGTATTCTCGGTGTTCCAGAATAATCAATATTGTATAATCCAAGTAGCCCAAACCTTATCAAGCTGGAATTTCTACTTTCTCAGGCAAAAAATGTTCTAAATAAAATAGTGTAAATATAGATTGATATAAAAGTTTGAACAAACTATGCAAGAGAAGATAATATAACATAGTGTAAATAATTTTTTTTTTGAGTATACAGGTTTCTACAGAAAAATTTCTTACACAGTTAATCATAATGTTGGAAAAATTTCTAGATCAAAACTGTGTGGAGTTTCAAAAACTCCACAGACAATAGCTTCCCATCCTTAACACCGATCTGTATATACAGAGACAAGGTAAATACAATTATAGTTAGATAAGTTTGGGTATGAATCAATTTCAACAAAAAATGTACTGAAGAAGTCTATGCTAAAAGACCTACCTCCCTTTTAGTTCAGAACTAAATTATTTCTACTTGCGGTGTTAAATAATTTAAGCTAAACTACTCTATTGGACAAACCAAATAAAGAGCCTGATGACCATACAAAGGAAATCCTCTGTAAGGATATAGGAGACCTGTCTACTAGAGAATGATGTGATTGAGAACAAATTCCAATCTATTTTGGTCCCGCAAATCTGGTGCTTTCAAAGCCTCAAAGTCAACTACATATCTAGTAACACAAAGGAAAATGCCCACAACAAGATTGCCTCTTCAACAGGAACCCTTAACCAGATTTCCAACCAAGCTTGAAAACCTAACATGCAAAGAGAATGTAAAAGAAAAACCATATGACAATGAATAAACTTCTACAGTACAATCAAGAACTTGAAAAAAACAAAAGAAGGACTATAGCGATCAACCAACTGAAAAAAAGAAAAAAACACAAAAACAAAAACCCAATCTGCTCACTCTATAAAACAAATTGGATTGATATCTGGTCTTTTCACTTCCTATGTAGTTCATATTGAAAAGTTGGATCCTAAGGAATCTTTCTCCCTAGCGGGAGCGAGTGCAAATTAAAATGCGAGTAGAGGAGATTTTTCCGACTCCACCAGGGTTTCAATAAAAAACAAATGTAGGTTTGTGTTTCAAGAGATTCCTCCGGATATTAACCCTAGCATGAACAAAAGAACCTGAAGCTATGGCTCCGAAATTTGATTCCGCTGCTACATTGATAGAATTAAATATCAGGAAGATGTCTACCAAACCATTTATTCTATCTGGACTGATACTTTACTTGGCATTCAATCAGCATGAGCTTGGAACTAAATATGGCGGAGACATCCGAGAGTATCGAACCTTGAAAGCACAATACCTTCGTCAACAGGGTTAACTATGAGTTTACTGATTTATCACGTAGTCAAACGATGCAATAATTTAAAGAAGTTGTCCAGTTACTACAAGGAAGGATTTCTCTCTTAATGGAAATATAACCCAAGAATTCATAACTGATATGATAGATTGTTCATAGTTTAATTATTTAGGCATACAATTTAAATCTGATGAATAATTTATTATAGTTTGTAGAAATTATACATTAATGTTCTCAACCATTGAATCATTAGAATCACATATACACCTTCAATGGGAATGGCATACATTGGACTTTACAAATTATATTCTTCTAGTTAGAATCACATATACACCTTCAATAGGAATGGCATACATTGGACTTTACAAATTATATTCTTCCATACTTATTTAATGTTATGACATTTTCCCACACAATCAATACTTCCTCCATTAGCAACCAAAACTTGGAAATTTGTCAACTTCCTCCATTAGCAACCAAAACTTGGAAATTTGTCAATTTGTCAGTGGATATACAAATCAATTGAGCTGCTATGCTAATCTTTTATCAATGAAGTTATGGGTACTATTTGAGTCAATGAACACTATTACTTTTTTTCTTCTTAATGCAACCTATATTCTTCAAGGTTTGAGGTGTTGACAGTCTTGCCAATGCATGGACATATATTTCACACTTATCTGAATCAATGTTGTTCACAATTTCAGCCTCTATTTCCTACTCTTTCAAGTTGACAAGTTCTTCCTCATTTATTTGTGTAGATGCCTCCACTTCCTCTTCATCATTGTTTTTCAAGGTGGACAATTTTGTTTCTTGACATTTATGCCCTTTTGACCATTTGTTGTTACAACCAAAGCATAGTCCTTTTTCTCTTCTTTCCTCCATTTCTGATCTCGATTTATAAATGGAAAAAAATGAAATACATATGTATAACAAAGAAACACACAAAGTTACAGTAAAAAATGACTTCTATTAATAAAGAGAACTTGTTGAAACAATAAAAATGTAGGCTGAAATGAACTTGTTAGAATGGTGACAACTTATCTATGAGAAGAGATGTGCCAACTACATTCATTCGCAAGAAGATGAGTAAAATGAGGCTCCAAAGGCCTTTTTAACATAAAAAAAAATGAGAAAACCCTAAACATAAAAAACCCTAACCCTAGGAGATGAAACTCCAAAAGGTTTGTGGGCCTCAATGGGGGTAGTTGATACGTCAACTTCCCAAGGGCGTAATGTTTGCATATGATCTCCATTTGGGGTGCTTGATACACCGTTGGAAAGGTATAGCTGATGGGTACATATTCCATTCGACCTATAATCTTCCTCTAATTAAATGTTAGGTTCTATTGAGTCCAAAAAATGTCGTTTAAGGCCTCAAAACGGCCCTGAAAGTTTGAGACCCGAACAATTGTAAAAAAAATACTTCCAAAATGGAAATTGTTCTTTGATCCAGTNGGGAAGTATGGTCAAAGGAGGTCCACATTGAACACTGTGTGCAGGCGAAGGAAGGGGGTGTTGAGCGCCCCATCATATGGGGAAACTTCTGCTGAACTTGGCCTCGAGTGAGCCACTTCCCTTGGTGTAGGAGCTTCCCTTCTTTGACAACTCGATAAAATTGGATCCTCTATTGGCGAGTGCCCTTAATCTAAGTGTCCCTGATATGATCAATGACTGCTTGTTCCATGTCAAGGTAAGCTCTGTGAGTGTCAACTTCTCTGCGATCTCTAATGTGTCCAATAATGATGGGAAGTATGGTCAAAGGAGGTCCACATTGAACACTGTGTGCAGGCGAAGGAAGGGGGTAATATTTAGCTCAAAAGCATTGCCACCCACAACCTTGGTGATGTGTAAGGTCCATAGCGAAGTGGAGGAAGCTTCCGATGGGGTCCTCTAAGGCACTCTTTCTACAAGTGCAACTAGACCATGTCTCCCACCTAAAACTTGTGCGACACCCAGTGTTGATCATGGCATTGTTTGTATTTAGCATTTCCTTTTTGTAAAATATCATGGATCTATTGTCAGATTTCCTGAATTCATTAAATAAAATTGGTGGTTGTTTCGGCCTCAGATTGAGCATGGGATGATTCTTCCTGTGTGGATGTAAGGGGCAGCATGCCATTAATGGGACCCAATGGTTGAAATCCCAACCCTGCTTGAAAGGGATTGTGGTCGATCGAGCTATGTAGGGATATGCAGTAGATGTGTTGAACATAGGGGAGACTCTCATCCCATGTGTGCATATGTTTGGATTTGTACATGCGCAAGATATGTACACTCATTATGTTGACGACCTCTATCTAGCCATCAGTTTAGGGGTGGAAGGCAGTGGATTTGGTGAGTTTGGTGTCTAATAATGAAAATAGGCTGAACCAAAATATGCTTAGGAACCTGCTATCCCAATCTGATATGATGATTTGTGGTATCCCGAAGTGTACCCACACCCGTTCGAAGAAGAGCTTGATAGTGGCCTCCACTGTGATAGTCTTCTTGCAGGATGTTAGGATGACCATCTTATAAAACTGATCAACCACCACAAGAACATAGTCATTTATTTTCTTTGTTGAAGGAAGGATCGACATGTATTCCATCGATATTTATTCCCATGGTCCGTCGGGAGTAGGAAGAGAGGTGTACATGCTTTGCTTCTTAGTGGCTGGTTTGGAAATGACGTATGTAGTGCATGACCTGATATACTTTCTGACACCCTGGTGAAGTTTCAACCAATAGAAATGCTTCTGTAGTACTGCCACAATATTTTCCATGCCAAAATGTCATGCCATTCGACTATAGTAAGCTTCCCAAATCAGCTTCGCATGCTCACTTAAAGGAACACAGAGGTGGCCCAAATGGCATAACAATTCGTCTTGAACATGAAAGTCAGTGACATTCACGTTGTTATGAGATTTTTTCTCACAAGGATCTCACTGAGAAGATACCTGTGAGAAAAAATCTCATATTTTTATATTTTGTATGTTTTCATGTTAGCACATCTTGATGTACTTCCAGGGTCGTTTTGGAGGCCTAAACAATTTTTTGTTTTGTTTCGCCATAGTCAAACTGTATATAGAGTCAGAGTTTGACGATGGAATGTGTAGTTCTCTAAAAGAACTTTCCAATGGGATATCACACGCCTAAAACGAAGTTCGTATGAAAAAGTTATGACCTCGGGAAGTTGAGGTACCAACTTACCCATAGGGGCCCACATGAATTTTGACTTTTCACCTCCTAGGGTTAGGTTTTTGAATGTCTAGGGTTTTGGAATTCATGAGTAATATAAAAAAGGCCTCTAGAGCCTCATTTTAATTAATTCTACTCATACAGATGAGTGTAGCAACCACTTCTCTTCTCAGAAATAACTACCACAATTCAAGCAAGTGTTTCAATTATGCAGTTTTACAGTTTCAGCCTATTTCATTATTCAATAGAAGATATTGTTCATTGGATATCTGTGTTATTCTTCATATCTCTGTGTTTATTGTATTTAGTCTATTAATCAGTTCGTTCCACTCCTAAATCCATATCAATTCCATTCTATTAGTTGATGGGCATGAGTATGAGAGACTTGATCGTGCGATACCAACTATTCACGGTTAGGGTTTGTGGAACACTGGTCTTGAGGAAATAATAGAGCACAGACTAGAGAACTGATGGAAAGATCCAAGGCAGACTCAGAAGAGACTAGAAAATCAGTAAGGCAGATGAAGAAGACACTAGAGAATCGGTGAGGAAGGCAAGAGACATTTTTTTGTACCTTATGGGAAAGAAAATGCCAAGATAAATCATGAAGTTAGTGCCGACTCTGATACCACTATGAGGCTAGGAGTGGACATAATTCATAACTCCACGGGATGATTATTCCATTAGTATGAATCTCAATAAATACACAAAGATGCAACCGTTGGTCTTCTCCAACGTATGACTCTTCTTATCACCTATGACGCTTCGTATGTATGTGTACAACAACAATAACCAAGAAGGATTACCATACTAAAATTTTGTGGTATTTAAATTTCTATAATGATATACCATTTTAAATTAATAAGAGGTTATTACATTAACAATTAGTATTACTCGCCCACCATTCAAATTACATCAAGATCATCCCAACTTCATTTAATGGAATATTCAAGGAAATAGAATACTAACTTATTAATTATTTAAATTTATAGTAATCAAATCATGGAACTCTTTCATTTCTTTTAAAAACAATGAATCTATCTCATGAATTCATCTACATGTGATAATGATTGTTGTACCTTAGAATAACTAAAACTAATAGTACCTACAGTCCTCTGTGGTTTGTATTCTCGGTGTTCCAGAATAATCAATATTGTATAATCTAAGTAGCCTAAACCTTATCAAGCTGGAATTTTTACTTTTCCAAGGGAAAAAATGTCTAATAATGTAAATATAGATTGATATAAAAGCTTGAGCAAATTATGCAAGAGAAGAGAATATTACATAGTGTAAATAATTTTTTTTGAGTATACAGGTTTCCACAGTTAGTTATAATATTGGAAAAATTTCTTACACAGTGAGTCATAATGTTGGAAAATTTCTAGATCAAAACTGTGTGGAGTTTCAAAAACTCCACATACAATTTTGATCCAAAATTTTTCTAGCATAAAAAAATCTTTACATTAAAAGCTTCCCAACCTTAACTCTGATCTGTATATACAGAGACAAGGTAAATACAACTATTAGTTGGATAAGTTTGGGTATGAATCAATTTCAACAAAATTTGTACTGAAGAAGTTTATGCTAAAAGACCTGCCACCCTTTAAGTTCAGAACTGAATTATTTCTACTTGTGGTGTTAAATAATTTAAGCTAAACTAATCTATTGGAGAAACCAAATAAAGAGCCTGATGACAATACAAAAGAAATCCTCTGTAAGGATATAGGAGACCTGTCTACTAAAGAATGAGGTGATTCAGAACAAATTCCAATCTATTTTGGTCCCAAGAATCTGGTGCTTTCAAAGCCTCAAAGTCAACTACATATCCAGTAACACAAAGAAAAATGCCCACAACAAGATGGCCTCTTCAACAAGAACCCTTAACTAGATTCCCAACCAACCTTGAAAACCTAACATTCAAAGAGAATATAAAAGAAAAACCATATCACAATGAAGAAACTTCTACAGTACAATCAAGGACTTGAAAAAAACAAAATAAGGACTATAGCCATCAACCAACTGAAAAAAAAAAACCCCAATCTGCTCTTTTCACTTCCTATATAGTTCATATTGAAAAGTTGGATCCTAAGGAATCTTTCTCCCTAGCAGGAGTGAGAGTGCAAATTAAAATGCGAGCAGAGGAGCTTTTTCCGACTCCACCAGGGTTTCAATAAAAACAAATGTAGGTTTGAGTTTCAAGAGCTTCCTCCAAATATTAACCCTAGCAGGAACAAAAGAACTTGAAGATATGCCTCGGAAATTTGATTCCGCTGCTACATTGATAGAATTAAATATCAGGAAGACGTCTACCAAACCATTTATTCTATCTGGACTGACTACTTTACTTAGCATTCAATCAACATGAGCTTGGAACTAAAGATGGTGTAGACATCCGAGAGTATCGAACCCTGAAGCACAATACCTTCGTCAACAAGGGTTAACTATGAGTTTACTGATTTATCACGTAGTCAAACGATGAAATAATTTAAAGAAGTTGTCCAGCTACTACAATGAAGTATTTCTCTCTTAATGGAAAGAGAATCCAATAATTCATAACTAATATGATAGATTGTTCATAGTTTAATTATTTAGGCATACAATTTAAATCTGATGAATAATTTGTTATAGTTTGTAGAAATTATACCTAATGTTTTCAACCATTGAATTGTTAGAATCACATGTACATCTTCAATGGGAATGACATACATTCGACTTTCTAAATTGTATTTTTCCATACTTATTTAATGTTATGACATTTTCCCATACAATTAATACTTCCTCCATTAGCAACCAAAACTTGAAAATTTGTCACTGGATATACAAAACAATTGAGGTGCTCTGTTAATCTTTTATCAATGAAGTTATGGGTACTATCTGAGTCAATGAACACTGTTACTTTTTTCTTCTTAATGCAACCTATAATCTTCAAGGTTTGAGGTGGTGATAGCCTTGCCAATGCATGGACATATATTTCACACCTATCTAAATCAGTGTTGTTCACAATTTCTGCCTCTATTTCCTACTATTTTATGTTGACAAGTTCTTCCTCATTTCTTTGTGTAGATGCCTCCACTTCCTCTTCATCATTGTTTTTCAAGGTGGACAATTTTGTTTCTTGACATTTATGCCCTTTTGACCATTTGTTGTTACAACCAAAGAATAGTCCTTTTGCTCTTCTTTCCTCCATTTTTTATATGGATTTATAAATGGAAAAAAATGAAATACATATGTATAACAAAGAAACACATAGTGCTACATTAAAAAATGACTTCTATTAATAAAGAGAACTTGTTGAAACAATAAAAATGTAGGCTGAAATGAACTTGCTCGAATGGTGACAACTTATCTCTGAGAAGAGATGTGACAACTACATTCATTCGCAAGAAGATGAGTAAAATGAGGCTCCAAAGGCCTTTTTAACATAAAAAAAAATGAGAAAACCCTAAACATAAAAAACCCTAACCCTGGGAGATGAAACTCCAAAAGGTTTGTGGGCCTCGATGGGGGTAGTTGATACGTCAACTTCCCAAGGGTGTAACGTTTGCATACGATCTCCATTTGGGACGCTTGATACACTGTTGGAAAGGTATAGCTGACGAGTACATATTCCATTCGACCTAGAATCTTCATCTAAGTAAATGCAAGGTTCCATTGAGTCCAAAAAATGTCGTTTAAGGCCTCAAAATGGCCCTGGAAGTTTGAGACCCAAACAATTGTAAAAAAACAAACTTCCAAAATGGAAATTGTTCTTTGATATAGTGGAATAGATGGCTGGACACCGATATCCACCTGGATCAGTCCTCCCCTCTTAGAAATCAATTGTCTCCATTGTGTTGAGTACCCCCATCATATGGGGAAACTTCTGCTGAATTTGGCCTCGAGTGAGCCACTTCTCTTGGTGCAGGAGCTTCTCTTCTTTGACAACCCGATAAAACTAGATCCTCTATTAAGGAGTGCCCTTAATCTGAGTGTCCCTGATATGATTAGTGACTATCTGTTCCATGCAGTCAAGGTTGAGCTCTGTCAGTGTCAACTTCTCTGCGATCTTTGATGTGTCCAATAATGATGGGAAGTATGGTCGAAGGAGGTCCACAATGAACAATGGGTGTAGGCTAAGGAAGGGGGGAATACTTAGCTCAAAAGAAAATTCACCCACAACCTTGGTGATGGTGTAAGGTCCATAGTGAAGTGGACGAAGCTTCCAATGGGGTCCTGTAAGGTGCTCTTTCTACAAATGAAACTAGACCATGTCTCCCATCTAAAACTTGTGCGACACCCAGTGTTGATCATGGCATTGTTTGTACTTATCATTTCCTTTTTGTAAAATATCATGGATCTATTGTCAGATGTCCTGAATCCATTAAATAAAATTGGTGGTGGTTTCGACCTCAGATTGAGCATGGGATGATTCTTCCTGTGTGGATGTAAGGGGCAGTGCGACATCAATGGGACCCAATGGTTGAAATCCCAACCCCACCTGAAAGGGATTGTGGTCGGTCGAGCTATGCAGGGATCTGTAGTAGATGTGTTGAACATAGAGGAGACTCTCATCCCATGTGTGAAAATGTTTGGATTTGTACATGCGCAAGATATGTACGCTCATTATGTTGACGACCTCTATCTGGCCATCAGTTTGGGGGTGGAAGGCAGTGGATTTGGTGAGTTTGGTGTCCAATAGTGACAAGAGGCTGGACGAGAATATGCTTAGGAACCTACTATCCCAATATGATATGATGGTCTGTGGTATCCCGAAGTGTACCCACACTTGTTCGAAGAAGAGCTTGACAATGACCTCCACTATGATATTCTTCTTCTAGGCTGTTAGGATGACCATCTTAGAAAACCGATCAACCACCACAAGATTATAGTCATTTATTTTCTTTGTTGAAGGAAGGATCGACATGTATTCCATCGATATGGATTCCCATGGTTTTCTGGGAGTAGAGAGAGGGGTGTACATACATTGCTTCTTATTGGCTGGTTTGGAAATGACGTATGTAGCGCATGACCTGATATACTTTTTGATGTCCTGTTGAAGTTTCAACAAATATAAATGCTTTTGTAGTACGCCACAGTCTTTTCCATGCCAAAATGTCATGCCATATGACTGTAGTGAGATTCCCAAATAAGCTTTGCATGCTCACTTGAAGGAACACAAAGGTGGCCTAGATGGCATAGCAATTCGTCTTGAACATGAAATTCAGGGACATTCACGATGTTATGGGATTTTTTCTCATAGGGATCTCACTGAGTAGATCAATAATATATCCCTAGGATTGGCCTAGAAATCCTAGACATGGATGAGATAGATTTCCTATGGTTCTCCTAGAAACAAGCGATAAGATAACACACAAGGAATTGGGAGAATGACATACCTTTTTCTGAAGGTTGTCTTTAGTGTATTCCTGGCCATTGCAATCCTGAATTTCCAGCTCCATCTTTTACAACCTGATTCCTGCACACCAAAGACAAAACAATACCATTCTACTTGTCCTCCTAGTATTAGAATCCTAGATCTAGCTTGGATCTAACCTAATCTATAACAATAGAAACCAGATCTGAATATTTATACATAAAATACAAACATTCATGAGGGGAAACCAAATGATCTAATAATGAATCATAGAGAATACATATCAATTCATTCCTCAACTTGATTAAGATTCATCCTTTCTTAGCTTCCTTTCTCATTGCCTCACCTAGTAGCTCCTTGGTCAGACTAGGCTCACTGACTCTTGGTTGTGTTGATGGACACCTTTGTAGTTGAAAAACATAACATTACCATTCCATTCTTCTCACTCTTTCCCAAGGCTTTCCTTTGTTATATAGATCTTGGAGGAGGCTTGGGAGAGGCTTCTAGATCTTCTAGAGGCCACTAGAGACTTGAATGATGTGAGTTCCTAGGCCTTTGACACGAAGATCCAACTTGTATCTCACTCCTCGCCTCGTAACTCTTCATTTCTATAATTCTGGCAGTGCCTCGCTTGTTGATCCACTAGTTTTTAGCGATGACCTCACTTGTTGTCCACTGGGTGTGTCACGAGGATGCCAATAAGGGATTAAAAATGGTTCAATCCTTAGGAAAAATATGTATTTGGGCCTTTATTGTATGATGGATTCCTCTCTAGCCTATATGGTGGAGATTAAGGCTATAATAGATCCCCCCTAATGTGCGAGGTAAAGAAAGGAGTGGATGTCGAAATACATTACAATAAAGTCCATGTGAGGCAGCACAATGAGAGAGCAAAGGAGGTTCAGAAACTAAAGAAGTCCTGCAATCAAAAACCAAGGATGAGTATATATAAACCAATCCCCTAGGTAGACATACTCAGACTCATAATGAGCATAGTTTCCAAACAATACACTACAAATCCTTGAAATGAAGTGCTAGACCATGTCCACAAAAGAATACATGGTGTATCCATGTCATCAATGAGACCGTAGCCACGAGACAATACAATGTGGATCTATGTCATGAATGCAAAAATAACTATGAACAAATACAATGTGGATAACATAATTACTGACTTAATGAGAACTGTGACCTCAAAACGAGAACTCTAGCCCAAAAAACCCATATTTTTGCATAAAAACATAAAAATCAACCCCCAAGTCAAAAAGGGGTGCTACCGGTAGCACCATTTTTTTTTAAATAGGGTCAAAATTATAGCCTTTTTCAAACATGGCCTTCAAAACTTAGACAGTAGCCTAGAAAAATCTTAAAATCAACACCTTAAAAAAAGATGGTTTTAATTTTTTTTTTTCTTTTCAAAACGTTAAAATTTTAGATAATTTGAAATTGTGTTTTTAACACTTGGTACCATTAAAACCAAAACCTCAAAATCGACCATCAAATTGAAAAGTACTGCTACTGGTAGCACCCATTATAAAATTAGGGTATGAATTATGGTGATGGTCAGATTTGCATCATTATGAATAATTGGAGCTCTGAAGTAAACCCCTAGACACATTTTTCCATTAGAAACCATACAACCAAGTGAAACTGAATGAAATTCTCTTCCTGTAAATTTTTGGGTGTACAGACGAAATGTGGTAGAAGTGTTTTCTTCTGGTCCATGCCATCAATTATCATACCTAAATATTTGTTTGGAGCACCATAAAACTTCTTCCGATGTTTGTACAACTTTTGTCTTTCACTTGATTGTTGATTCTGATGTTCTTGAAGTGCTTTGACTATGGAATCTGCACATGACATAAAATAAAAATATTGATCGTATGTTTTCATAATTGATAACTATTCAATTAAAAAAAAAAACAAAATAGTAAATAAATACCTCTTTCTGCCCCTTCAGATTGATCTCTTCTTGATTTAAGAGTAACACATATACTATAAATCCCCATCCTTGACTTCTTAGGAATATGGACATTGTTGAATTGTTTCTTCCATATTCTTTTAAAATATGCATATGTAATAAAATTACCATTTCCTTCAACACCTTCAGCATATCCTTTGTACAAGTTGTAGATTTCCCTCCTTGAGAAGTTATCTGGAATATATATTGTGTCTCTATCTGACATACACTCTCCATGTTTGAAAAATAAATCACGTATCCATGACAATGTAGTGTTTGTCATTGGCTCACTCTCTCGTCCATGATGTACCTTTGAATAAAATGAAGGATCATTTTCCAACCTTGTCTGGATTCTTGATAGACAAAGATTACCAATTGAGTGAATGTTTTTCAAATCCTTTCTGCAAAGTTAAATATTCCCAATGCGATAATCATATCCTGTATTGGTGGATATCATGCACCCCATCAAATATGAATTTTGAATGCTCTTATTCATTGAAAAATATTTCTTCCTTTTATTCAAGGCATACATGTAGTCCATGCTTTTTAAACAATTCTTTTGACAACATTCACTTGAAATCAATTCACTTATGAACATTGATTTAGTGAGAAATTATTTCCTAGACCTTGTATAAATAGAGTGATTTGGATTGATATAAAAAGGTCCAATCTTGGTCCTAGACACAATGTTTCTTTGCAATGTCTCCACTATTTCATCATCCTCACTAGAAGGATTTTCATTATCACCACAAGGAGTATCAAGCAAAACATTGTCAGGAGACTGAACTAGAGAATGCCAATCACCTTGATTTTTTGCAACTGAATGATTGAGAACATCATCATCAACATAATCATTTGGAGGAAAATCATCATCAACATTGTGTCCACCGTTGACATAATCATCTTCATTGCTTTCAAAATCCCCACTTGAGTGAAAATTTTCACCATCCTGCTTAGTGCCTTGAAAATCTTCATCAATATCTTGAAAATCCTCAGTTGGAGGAAAATCAACATAAACATTGTTGCTTTTTAATTTATCACTCAGGAAAGGGTGTCCACCAATGGCATAATCATCTTCACTACTTTGAAAATCACCACTTGAGAGATATTATTCATCATCCTCATTATTGGAAAGAAAATACTCACTTGGAGGAAAATATTCATTATCCTCATTGGTATCTTGAAAATCCTCACTTGGAGGAAAATCATCATCACCAACATTGCTTCTTTTAAATTCCTCATTCGAGAAAGACTGTCCAACATTGCCATAATCATCATCATTACTTTTAAAATCCCCACTTGGGGGGAATTATTCACCATCCTCATTCGTGCCTTGGAAATCCTCACTTGGAGGAAGATCTTCATCAATACCTTCAAAATCCTCACTTGGAGGAAATTCATCATCACCAACATTGTTGTCTTTAAATTCCCCACTCGGGAAAAAGTGTCCACCATTGTCATAATATTCTTCACTTCTTTTAAAATTTCCATTTGAGGGAAATTCTCCATCATATTCATTAGTGACTTGGAAATCTTCATCGATACCTTGAAACTCCTCACTTGGAGGAAAATTTTTATCCCAATCATTTAAATGTTGATCATAGTCTCCACTTTGACCTACATTTTGATTATTTTCATTACAATTAAACTGCTGAATAGATTTATCACCATCATATTCATCATCGGTGCCTTCAAAGTCCTCTGATTTAGGACTTTCATGAGGAACATGTTGAATAAAATTGCTTGCACTATGATCAAAATTATGACTAGTTGAAAAATACGCCTCATTTGCATTACAAACATTCCTATCACATTTACTAGTCCCAATAGAAGAGGTATGCGAACAATTTGTTGATGTCTCAGAAATAAAATCTTCTTTATCTAATGAAGCCATGCCTTCTCTCTAAGAACATATAATGATACAAATGCTCACCCTTCCTATGAAAT
>JASDQU010736404.1:165723-176445 GCA_032191745.1 Picea mariana | reverse complement strand
GATTTCAATCAATCTTTATCTTCAATTGCATATTTTGTTCATCCAACAGATATGCTATAGATTTTGTTTATCCAATGGACATGGAATAGAGTCAATAGAGACTTTGACTTTGCTTCAACTCCATATCTATTGGATGAACAAAATCTACAATGAGTTAAGATTTAAGTGCGAGTGTGATTTCATAATTCATATCCATAGTTTATTATTTATCTACAACAACATTCAAAGTAATATGGAAGATTCATTGAATCTCATTTAAGAACAAAAACTACTAATGTGAAGACTTATTCCGGGTGAGAATAATGGTTGTGATGAAGACTTCTATCGGGTAAATACAGCCTGAGTGGGCCTAATGGTTAAGAACATGTGTTTCCTTGTAAGAGGTCACCTGTTCAAATCTAGAGGGGGGTAGGGTATGTATACCTCTGTAGACTTTACCAGTAAAATCGTTGGGCGGAGGAGGTCTCGTACACCAATTTGGTGTTTGTCTTGGCCATGACCTTAAAAATAGATTATTATTATTATTATTATTATTATTATTATTATGACTATCATTAAACATTATACACTAGTGCATTTAACACACACACACACACACATACACATATATATATGGTATTCCCATTCATACTAGATCATACCCCATCCAAAAATTCCTCATAAATTTTGGATTTCTTGTTCAATACATGCTAAAGTGGTATAAAACATGTAAGAGTTGCAAAACGTGGTGGTTTCAATTTAGTGCCAAATTCTGTTTAAAGTCATTGTTTGGATTTAAACTAAATATATAACTAGATGTCAAACATGGTGGTTTCAATTTAGTTCCATATTCTATGAAAATTTATTATTTGGATTTAAATTAAATATACCACTAGAGTTTATCTATTTTTTCCCTCGAAAAGCAGTTTCCTTGTTATTCAATTGAATCAAAGGAAACTTTCCAATACATATAGTGAATCAAGGCTCGAAGCCATTACAACAATATACTTATTATGAGCTTAACATGTTATTTATGGGAAATGAACATGGACGGGGAGGATCACAATCATTCCTCCCAACCATCCAAGAAAACGCAATTGACAAATATACCACTAGATTATAAAAGTAACAATTAAAAAAATGACACAAATGTGAAATATCAACTAATATGGTAGAAAGTATGTTGTATTTTTAATGTAAAATATAAATTAATATGGTTTACTTTAGTTTTTATTGATATATAGTTAATATATTGATATTAATTATATTATGGTATATAATTATAATTTGGTTATTTAGAATAATTAGTAGGTGTTGAGTAAATTTCATTTTTACTAAATACCTTTAAGTCTAGAGACATTAACATATCCTTAATCAATAAAAGATAATTAGATTAGATTACATCCTTAGCGAGTCATATGTCTAGCATTTAAACTTAATGTCATACATCAAAGTAAATATTATTTTTTTTCTAGATCAAATAAAAAATAAATATTAAAAAAAAACATAATGAAAAGTTATTTTGGACACTACCTAAAATGCTTTAGGATAATATCTCTTATTAATCTATAAAAATCAATAATATAATAAATATAAATATTTAAGTGAATAAAAAAAAATAATATACCAAATCTAAATAATTAAGTTAAGTTTGAAGTATAATTAATTTACAAGTTTTAAAGTAAAACCAAAACTGAAATGAACAGAGATGGTCATGAGCATATGATATTGTCTTCTTATTTATTAATAAAACATTATTGTATTAATAGTATTTCTCTCATCATGTGTTCATACCTAACCATCACAAATTAGCATTACTTTATGATCATTAATGATAATGTATTAACTTAATTATCATTAATGTAAAAGTTATTTATTAATAAAAAAACATTATATTACTAAGGTTACCTTCATTATGTGATCATACCTAACCATTACAAATTACAATTACTTTATGATTACTAATAATAATGTATTAATTTAATTATCATTAATGTAAAAGGTGAGACCCCTTTCAATGATCACTAAATCAAATTAATAATATTGTTACGGGGAAATTCCTTATGGATATGGGTTAAATCCACAACAAAGTTTTAACCATTTAAAAAAAATGCATACCATAAATGTAATAAAAAATTTGTAACCGACTTGATCAATTAATTAACTACTAGTAGCATGGAAAAAGAGACACATTGACTGTCCTAGTTTTGATGAAGATATCATCGTTGAAAACTTGTTGTGATCCTTCCAATCGGTTCCTTTAATAACATGCAAAACTCAAGTAGAAAACTACAAAGGAGAGCAGTTATATAATAACTAACTTTTATGAAAATGACCAAAAACAAGGAGATTGCAACAATTAGTGTTCTAAGAGATAACATGTTCAAACAAAATTATCACATATTAAAACATAAACATATCATGGGAAAGAGGTATATTTTTTATTAGACAAAAAAATATAGGTAGTTATCACCTACACATGTTGTGACACTTCTCCAAGGTTGGACTTCGGGTCCCTCCACCCAGGCCACTGACTATAAGTTACACCTTCAAATCTGATGCTTATGCAAGCCTAACAATATAGAGATCAACTTTTGGGTCAAATATATGAAGTATGGAAAAGGATGGAAATAGGGGCTTACAATTTTAAGGGTATGAATCAACAACAAGGGAATATGGGCTTGCAAACAAGGTAGGAAATTGTAAGTATAATTTTGCTTCAAGTAATATTATCTTATCCTCATTCCATAGGCTCAATTTATACCATATCCAATTGGTTGCAGTGGTTACAATTAGTTATGTATAGGGAAGAGGGGGTTAGGAACTAGGTAAACCCATGAACCTCTCCCAAAAATAAGGAAAATTAATTTTTTTTAGAAGAATTAAGGTGTACAAGAATTTAAATGAAGAAAAACGTGTATACACACCTTGCATAACTGTTAGGGAACTTACATGTCAAAAGTTATTTTATTTTGAAGAATCTAGAGGAGGTAAAGGTAATTATTGTTTGGAAGTAGGAGAGAGAAAGTCCAAATAAGTCATCAATTCATATGTGTTATCAACTGGTGCTATAACAAATGTCCCTTAATGTGTGAGGTCAAAAGAGAAACCGATGGTAAAAACACATTACAAATATGGGATTAAAGGATGGAAAAGTCCCAAGTGAAGATCACTAAAATACCATTTTCAATTTTGGGTCACTAAAATAAAGTCACTAAATTTTCAATTTTGGGTCACTAAATTTTGGGAGTCTAGGATTGTAATTTTCAAATACCATTTTCCTAGAGAGCTTAGATGGATATGCGCCAACACGATCACTTGGAAAAGTTCTTTAGATAGGCTCCATTTCTCTCTCAGCAAAGTTCAAAAACTAGCCTTCGTCTTTCACTCAATGAGGATTCATGAATTGGCCTTCGACACAAATTGAAGGATTTTTTTCAAACTCCTCTGAGGCAAATCGAAGGAGTTAGTATCAACTTCTCCAATGGAAAGTCAGAGGAGTTAGTATCAACTTCTCCAATGGAAAATCAGAGGAGTTAGTATAAACTCCTCTGATGGAAGGCCAAAGGAGTTCGTATCAATTCCTTTGATGGAAATTTAGAGGAGTTAGTATCAACTCCTCCAATCGAAAATCAAAGGAGTTACTGTTAACTCCTTTGAAACCTAAAAAATACCTTTCATAAAACGACCATAAATTTTGACTTAGGTGTATTTTTCATGCCTTATTTATACCATTGGAAAGGTATTTCCGAGATATACAAATTTCTAGTTATAGGTTTTAATAAATTTCTAACTTAGTGCCTCCATTTTTCAAGATGAATATTTGGTACATTATGGGTAGCCTCGAAGAATGCAATGTGTCTCATGATTAGATGAACCAAAAATCAAATGCAAGGAAGTTTACATGATACTTAAATTATTTAATGCCTAATTTATATGAATTATAATGATTAGTTTTGATAGTTTATTTGAAGTTACTCTCATCTATGGTATGTTGAATGGTTCCAAGTAGCGAGTAGAGGAGGGTCACACTTATCATTCTCACGATGAAATCTATAACCAGATATGACAAAGGAGCAATAAACACAGATGTAGTAGTGATAAAAGAACAAGAAGGGAGATACAACATAAACATAAAAAGAGGATATTTGAACCACATGACAATCGAGTGTCAAATTTGGATAACAAATATGTTCCCATGCCTAGGCTAGTCTTCATGATGCGCAAGGAACATATGGCCAAAATCCATGATGGCCCATCAACACTAGGAGACAAATTGGTAATGTAATTGTTCTCTTTGTTACTCATAATTACAAAGGGGACAAGAGAAACATTTGGAGGAGAAAGGTCACGAGATGAGGAAGGTCAAGGGTCACATTGAACCTCATTTAATACTAAAATTGTACCCAAAGAAAGGGATTTTGGATCTTCAAACATTGTACAATTCGGAACTACTTTGGGAATACAATATCAACTAAAATTAGAGAGTTGTCCTTAGAGTTTTCATGTACTTTTGTTGAAACTATTAATACGAGGAAGCCCTCAGTACAAATGTTTTATAGATAAGACTCACATGTGTCATTGTTTTGTTGCGAACTATTTCAAGATGAATGTTTTGTATTCACATCAGATGTAATAGCATGTTTTTTTGTGGACTATTTTGACACAATATACGTCTTCTTGCAGTTTTTTTACTCTTTCTTATATTACATGTCCCGAGAGAATGAGTTGTGAATGTATGCAAAAATGTGACTCAGACTATTCTAGTTATAGACTTGTATGCATGTGTTTCTAACTGTGCACCTTCATGATGGCTATCTGATTGGGGTTTATGCATAGTTTAGTTTCATTACAACTCATTATGTTACTATAGTTCTCTACTAGATAGGATAGGGTAGATTAAAAGTAGATTAGATACTTGCATTTACATAGTCTTCATCTACATATTCCATTTTCATAACCATAAATCATTCACTGTCATTGGTGGACCAGGCTGCAACCGGTAAAACCAAACTAGTAATGGTTCTCGAGCCATAATCTGGATGGGCTCCCTATTCCAAATGGAAAGAGGTCTAATTGGAACTTCTTACATAGGAGAACCACTTATTGTTGTCGTGCAAATTGAGACCCGTCAAAAAAATCATGGACTAAAATATTAACAATGACATAAGTATGTGACACACGAGGCATATATAGACTCTCCATACAAGAATAACTATCCAGAGAAGTGAAAAATCTGTCTAACTAGTTAATTTTCCTAAGGCCATACTAAACCTAAATTGTTGAGAGATAGACTGAAAAAAATTTGCTTTGTTCAAGGGTGACTCGAATGTTGCTAAAAATTGTATAGATAGCTCTTTCCCATGCTCTTTTTTTTCATTATTTGATTATTTTGTCTTTTTCATATTAGAAATCCTAAAAAATAATAAAATAATGCTAAAGTACAGTGGAGGAAATGAGTGTCACAGGAAAGAAAATTGGTTGCAAGTGCAAGGAAAATACCTATGCACAATGCACAAAGAATGCATGTAGTTTATGGACACTAGGGGGAATGATTCCTCCTAATATACATGTGTCAAGTCGAAAAGGAAAATATTGAAAGGTTGGGAACTAATGAGAATGCATAAGTAATTGATTAAGAAACAACAAGGTTAATTCTACATTAGGCTCAAAATTTTAAATGGTAAATATGCAATGAAGTTACAACTCAACTCAAAAGTATGGGATCCCTATGGGTAATAGATAGAAACATATTGAGAAGAATATGAGGTTTCAACACAATATCATGGAAGGAATAAATAGGACTCTCGAGCCTATGAAGATACTTCAGCATGGGAACCAAAAGGAAAAACAAGATGTTATGTAGGATTCCCATGAGTTGTAGGATATACTACACACAAGAAAACATTGAAATTCAATGTGGAAGGGATCATATCACAAGTAAGTGAGATTGACCCTAATCGAAAACATCCCTTTTGAAGAGTCATAATAGTGGACTGACAATCCAATGAAACACTATGGTATATCATATTTCCTGAAAAAAATTGCACCATAAAATGTCATATATACTCAAAAATTATTCCATTATGTATCCAAAATCATAATCAGAGTAGAAAAGTATGTCAAAGTGGGTAAAATACTACGTTAAAAATGTCAAAATACAAATCTCACCATATCATTTGCATTTTGACCCAAAATAGTGAAATTTGGTTTTAAAAAACCCTTGAAATTCATCTAACAATTGTGAGAGCTACAAAGGAAAAAATCGAACACTGCCTGGACCAAGTAAGAGAGATCCTCCTCCTCTTCATTTTCATCCAAGAAAATCTCATTTTTTGTCAATTTTTAGGTAGAGATTTCACTTTTAAAAGAGGGGCGTACATGTAAATTCCTTTATTTGATATGGGGCACATACATGAGGCCCTATGTGTGCCCTATGCTCACAAAAAATGTGTATATACATTTCTATCATAAAATGAAGTCATGTACAAGTCCATGCAAATGGAAAAAATTAACTTCTAACCCATTTCTTACTCTAAAACATTATAGGATGGTTATAGAATGGAGAGAGAGGGAACATGAATACATAAATAACTAAGTTGTTCTTGACCTGGAGTTCAAGGAATTCCTCCAGCAATGAAGTATTAGAAAGTTCTTCAAGAAAAGAAATATGTGAGCCCAAAAATATTATTGCAACTTCTGATTAACTACTAGGATCCATATGAAGATGGATTTATGTTTGATGACAAACCACTTAAGATAGAGGTGGATTAAATTTAATTTATTACAATAATTTAAATATGGGGTGATATTTTCATCTTCCATACACGAGGAGGTCGTGGAATGACTATTGAAGAATACATTTTCTCTTATTATACTCTAGGGACTCAAAGGGTTGGGAGGAGGGTTCCAATTTGTAACATAGAAAGTCTGAGCTTAAAGATCATCCTTTTCACCATTTCTAGTATTGTAGGATTAAAAACATTTCACTAAGCCTCCATACCATAGATGTATTATGTAGTAGAGTGCTTGAGACCTAGAATTTATGATTGGAGCTCATCATTGCTACAATGCATGAAGATACAATTGACCAAGTGGAAATAAGGGCATCCTCTTCGGGAAATAAGGGCATCCTCTTCGCCTTCTTCTTGAAGAGGGTGTCAGCCATTAGTCCTAGAGTTTTCGTAGGACCACGCCATCTTAGAGCTCCACGTATGATATGATGGGTGGAGCTCATACAATAGATGGGAGGAAGGTGCCTTTCAAATCCCTATGATGATGAATTATTCAATTGGTGGAATCATCATATTATCATCATCGATAATTATCCCTATGAAGGGATAGACTTTATCCAGGACCTCGATATGATCGTCCCACCTGGTGAGGCCTTCGGTGGGATAGGTAAACACTTTTTAAGTTTTTAAAGTTATTAAAATTTTATTGATTTTATTTAATAATATTGTCAATAAGTAAACTAAAATGAAATTTTTTGTGGTATGGGTAATAATTCTAGAAAAATGACATGAATGTGTATATATTGCACCGCGAAGAATAGAGGGATACCGACATCATTGACACAAAGGGTCTGGTGTGGACTATCCTAGTGGAGATGCTAAAAGAATAATATAGAATGTTGAGAGGAACCTACAGAGACTTGCACATCAAGTTGATATGGTACAAATAGAAGACTTTTCGGAGCATATGTAGTGGCATGTCATTGGGGTTCCAAGGGATTTGGTGCAACTTTTTCATCATTTAGCCAACACTGTAGTATGCTATCGAGACACTCATGCAGGGGTGGGGCCCTGACCATATATCATATGTGTTATTTTTACCGATGTATAGATACAAACATTTGGGGCTATAATTCCAATTTTGTAACATTAACCCACATTTTTTTACTTAATGGATATTAAAGCAATATATATAGATATTTCTTCCTCAATATACTGATTTTTTTTATGTGCCAATGTGAAATGTTGTTATATACATGTATATGTATGTGTGCTTATGATTTTAATTATGAAAAAAATTCCAATCTAACACGTAATTAGCATGTGCATTGGATACTACATTACAATTCCTAGAAATGTGAATGTTAGTAACATAGTCAAAGAATGTTATAGATGAAGTACTCAAAGGAATCATGGGAGAAGCGTAGGATTTTGAACACGGTAGTCATTATTCAACTTTGACACTACCAATTGGGAATATAGGTGAACCTAAATAGATAGGATACCACACAAAATGACATCACTAATAAGTTCAATCACAACTCTATACTCAACCACATTGTTGGTTGTTTTCCCTAGAAAAATGCCTCTAGAAGTTACCACTTGGCCCAAAGGTGAGTAAATCACCCATGCAATGGAAAAAACGCTTTGATTTTGATGAATAGACCCATCTACAAATTCTATAAAGATCAAATGCTCTAGTGACATCTTCCAACCAAGTAGAAGTACAATAAGAAAACCGAAATTGAAAGAAAATGAACTATGCTAGTCTTAATTACTACCAATATACAATAGTTACAAATGGGAAAAAACTTGAGAATTAATGATCAAACATAGTACCTCTTGAGGTAGTTCCCATTTCTAGGCTCCAACAACAAATTAACCTCATAATATGATTATTCATAAGCTCCTTTCTATAGGGAATGCCTCTTAGTGTAAGGATCATGCCTGATCATAAACCAAGATAAGGTCTCCCTTAGAAAATATCCTTTAGTGGAACAACTTATCATATTCACTCTTAACACATTTGTTTTTTTGTCTCGTTCACCATGTCCGCATCATGACTTTTCTCATCAATATGTTCCAAGTGAATGAGATTCCCTTCCAATTATATCATGTCAGGAATAATATCAAGAATGATAATAAATGAAGGTATTTCACATTCAATCAGTCGCACTACCTCCATCTCATGAACGAGTTGGAAAGGAAAGAAACCCATAGTAGTCTTGACTGAAGTTTCATACACCCACAATTTTGGGTAAAGCATTATATTTGAAAGGTAAAGAGATGAAGAACATATTTTAAGCGGTTGAAGTGGATGAAATATGATTTATCAAATCCTAAAAATTAAATTATTGTTTGGACTATTTTTTGGCTTCAAACAAATTATTTTTGGAAAATGATTTATTTAAAAACATTCATGAGCTTATAAAGTGGGTTCCTGATGGTGGCATGAGTATCATAATTAAATTTTTCAAAATGGAATAGTAAAACCTAACTGAAAATAAGTTTCAAGAAGATGAAAAGAAGATGATAAAAGAAGATGTAAAAGGCATTCAAACAGTTCATAATTTCCATCACAATAAGTCAAGTAGTCACCTTGTTCTTTCCTTCACCATTTTTCTTCCTCAATCAATTGTCATTTGGCCTTTTTGTTCCTAGAATCTATGAACCCAAAGGATCACCCCTCACTGTTCTCTTTGTCTTCCAGTTATCTCTTCATTTTATGGTTCACAAGAGCCCCATCCAGGTCCTTTTTAAAGGACAACTGCAATTTACTTTTATTGTAACACAAGATATTATTCTTTATTTTACAAAGAATATATGTTTTTTTTAGCTTCCTAGAGAACTATTTTGGGACATAACATTATTTATTTCTCAGTAATTTTAATTTATGCATGAGATTTCATATGTGTGTCTATCAAAATATTTATTGGTTTTAATTAAATGATAATTTAGATTTCTCTGTAATATGTGGTTTATGTTTTCCTTCCCTTTGTTGAATATTTTATTCTACTTTGATGAATGCTATGATGGAAGTTTCATCTTATTTAATGAATACTCTCTTGGTTTATAAATCATGTAGAATAGTGTAAATATTTACTTTCTACAAGATACTTGGTCCTCTCTCTGGTATTCCTTACATGTGGATATTTGTTTCAAGAATATGCCTAGTTCTCTCCCAAGACTATTTTACATTCTTGTAATATTATTTAAATATAGAGTACCACCTATTTAAAAATGTATGGGGGTTTTATCCTCATGATTTTATCTCAAATACCATAAAATGGTATTTTCAATCAACATGTAGCAAATCCCAAAGCTCCTAAAGAGCCTCCTCTTAGGTAGGTAAAGGCACTAGTGAAACTTCCATGTATCATCTCTCCACTACACTTCGTCTAGCCTCAGAGAGGTTATCTCCTTAACTCATCCTCACGTGACCTCGTTTTTGTCTCTTATGTTAGAGGAGTTTCTCGACCACACCTATATCACAATTGGTTTTTTCTTTCCTTAACTTAGACTCATATGTTTGTTCAATGACCTTGGAGAGTTATCTCTCTAATCCTAATTCATGGCCCTAAACATGTACTAGTATATATACCCTACAAAACAAAACTCTAATTTATTTTAAATTATGCATTACCTTTAATTGGTTTTGTTACACAAAGGTTTACAGATGTGAAACTTAGTGATGTTTTGGGACTCAACAGAAAATGAAGCACCTAAGAACATTGTTGTTAAGAAAAACAAGTTTATTATTCAATTGACAAAAGTGTTAAGAAACGTTTAAAAATAATAACTCTTTAATTTGTCAATGCAATGCAAGTAATTATAGTTTCAACTTTAGATGCAATGAAAAAATCAATGCAATTTTTCTTTAAATTCAATGAAAATGTTAAAAAAAAAGAAAAAGGAAATTTTCCTTTTCAATGAAACCATGACTGGAGACTCATGAAAACTCTAAGTGTTGCAAGAATACAAGAAAGATTATGAAATAAATATACACAAA
>JASDQU010736404.1:147630-163416 GCA_032191745.1 Picea mariana | reverse complement strand
ACAGAGTCGAATGAACGAACATGGCTAATTATATACGTATATATATTTCAAACTTTAAATAGAGTCAAATATATATATATATATATATATATATCAATGCACGAACATAATGATTATATGTGTATGAATGTTTCAAAACCGTAAACATAATTCATTATACATAAGAGAACGATGAAGCATATGAGTATGAACATAAGATCACCCTATTTCTTGGACAATATAATCATGCCAGGATAATACTACAAGAGAACAGATAGACAACTAGTCACTACATATCTTATTCATGCTGTGCGCAGAAAGGAAATAAAGCATTTTTATTAAATCACTTTGTAGTCTTAGAAATCACAGAGCGATGCAAATCCTTGCTAAAGATATAACCAATCGAAAACAAACACATACGAACACGCAAAGTTGGAAGTTGCGAGACCTTTAGTAACGATTCAGTTGGGGTAAACAGTACTTTTAAACAAAAGAAAACAAGAATTTCATTCCCAAGTCCCTCACATCATGCATACATATAAATTGGAACTTTGATAATAAAAAATGGGTTTAAACCCTCAGTTATCCGATGCAGAGAATTGGTGCTTGAACAGAGGTTCTCTTAACATCAAAAATGAAAAAACTATGAACAAAATTTGAGACCTCCAGATCTTAACAAGTTGAAGGGGCATATTTTGGAACCTGAGTACCTTTGCCAAGTTGAGTAGAGGCTGGAACCCACGCTGTGAAGGGGCACACCTGCATTCGACCATCATGATAATACATTAGAAAATTTACAGAGTAAAATCTTGATTTATAAACTTAAGAAGGAAGAATGATAACCGTAGATGACGTATTAGTTAATTTAGGACCGAAACACCGCATCCTCCTATTTCCATGCTTTGCTTCGTAGTCAACCTAGACGGAGGGGAGAAGAGTCCAGAAGCTCTTGGTGGGTACCCTCGCAACAGTAAGAGCCCCACCATTAATACATAGAAAACCGAATGTTAAGTATTTTCCTTGTCAAAATAAAATTTCAGTGCGAATTCAAACAAGAAATCATTTGATAAAACCCTTGACGAACAAAGCAAAGAATGCAAGGAATGGCATCATACTTTTCACCAAAAAAAGTAATCATGAAGAATAACCTAACTTCATTGAGGGATACTACTCTGAGTCATCCCAGTTTATAGTTGCTGGGTATAGGGTAGACAAAGGATAAAACCAGAAATAGACCTATGGGACACACACAGTAAACTCGAATTATAGTTTCCAGAAGTAGAGAGTTTGTGACCCATGGTTATAGTAAGAAAACCTTTCACTGTCACTACGAAATTAAAAAGAATCGCGTAGACTCTAAGGGAGTAAGGAAATTTTGTAACCCACAGTAAAGTATATAGGAAGCAAATTTATTCTCGGCTTCAACCAAAAAAATTAAACTCTATTGAAATCCAAAATACGAAAGTCCCTTAGAGAAAACTTACCAGTCATTGCCGTCGACTGCACCAAGGGTTGCTCACGGAGGAGGTAGATGTTTCCCTATGGAAGTTGCATGATACAAAGCCCTTCCCTTTGAAGGCTCAAGGGAGAAATGAGACTGCCAAAAACCTAAGAGGCATGATTATACTCTTTACAACATGAGAAGTACAAGACCTTACTCTAGGGCAAGCTGGCGTATCCAGATTGGGAAGAGTAGGAGGAAGAGATATCGAGGTTGTAGATTGTAGGACCCTTAATTAATTCCCTGGTAGAGTCTTAAACTCCTCCTAACAGGTATATCCGCCACCCTAAATGCAAGAGATACAAGGTAAACCAAACAGTAAAACTATGACTGTCCAATGAACTAGTTGGCTGCCAAACCATGAAATTAGCATTTTGTTACTCTGGCCAGTGGAGGAGGTTTAGTTAGATTCAGTTGGGTGAAGAATGACGCAGACAGAATCATGTTCGGTTCATTATGGGAGGGACAAGTTGTCACATAAATAAAGTAGAACCATCAAAGGAAAACACTTGGAAACCTTTCCGAAAACAATTATTACCCTCCTTAAAAACCTTTCCTGTCATGACTTAAAGACTGATGTGTACACAGTTAGGTAGTGCATGAGATTTTAAAACGGAGACATAGTTTCATGCGCATAGTTCGATTCTATTAAATACAAAGGGACTGAAACCCCATCCTTGAGTATAGGTAGGGCGTGCATTATAATAAAGCCTTATAATAAAGTAAGATTTAGAATATACTTGCTTTCAAATTTTGTGTAAGATATTAAGCCAAGGGTATTAAGCTTAAGACAAGTGTGTTAAGCTAGCATGTTATAAGGTCATGCAAGTAAAAAAAAACAAAGTGTAAGTACCTGGCTCACGAGTGGATCAAATGAAATTGAGTAGCAAATATTGTACCACATAATTTTTTATTTTTTTTATATGAGAATTTTGAGGTACATTACAAGTACATTGTGGATCCATGAAATATGTATATATGTATGTAATAATCATAGCCATGAAAATGAATACACAATGGATCTATGTCAACAAATTTCATATCCATGAAAGGGATACACAATGGATCTATGTCTCAAAATCAGAGGAGGCTATCTAGAAACAAGAACTAAAAAAAATAATCCTCCTCAATTATTGATGTCATAAGTGGAAGTTGTGCTATCCAATGTAACTCGGGAGACAACATAAAAGCGGTGATGCTACTATATACCCGAGGTCTTCCAATCAACCATCGATGGTACAATCTACATTATGTGAATATATAGGTTGAAGTTGAACATAGTGATACACCATTTTATTACCGTTAAATTATGTAAACTACTAAAAATGGTGATACAACCTACTGATAATGCTAATGGGAATCAAGGTACCTAGTTCATTCTAGAAAGTGCAAATAAATTAGCTAATGTCAAAAACTTATATAATCTATCAATCAAGGGACATTGATGTATTCCCACTTTCAATAGTGAGGGAACCTTCCAATAATGATTGCAATCCCTAAGGTACTAATAAATACTCTAGATCACTATCCCAGAGAAAGATGTGTTGAAGTCAATAGGAAGAGATCCGTAGGAAGGAGGGAATAAAGGAATCCCCCATAATCCAACATGAGGAACATCAAAAGGCCGAAGATTTGGAATAACTCAGATGAAAATATTAAAAGGACTCACCACCAAGTCCATCTATCACATGCACTGGATAGAATATCACATGAAAGTCACCCTCTAAATAACATCCAATAAAGAAAACTGCTAACAAGGGTGAGGAAACCACAAATGTTGTCAAATGGAATCCAAGGTATTGCATTAATCCCAATGTGTGAATAATGTTCTTTCCATCAAACACAACGGAAACCACACAGTTAGCAACCAATTTTGGAAATCCATCAGCTGAGAACATGGTCACCTATCAATAACTTGAATAGGGCTAGGGTGTGACCCTAGGTCAACCTCTTAGATAAATTTTTCATAGTGGATAAGAGTTAACCCGACTATAGGAATTCAATGGGGACTTTCCCTACAAGCATGAGTATCAAACAAAGATTCTTGTGATTTTGAGAAGTACTTGATATAGGAGAAGGATAATGTACAAATTCAGGAAATCTTTGGAATGGTCAAGCTAAGACTCCCCTTGAACAATAACACAACAAAATAGAATGACTTAGGAAGTTGTTGACAGGTTAAAATTCAGGTGACAACATCAAGCAATTCTCGTGGGTATATTGTCCCAAATAGACTATACATCGTTTGGATGAGGAGACCTATCCATAATTTGGATCGGATACCATTTTTAAAATTTTAGGGGGTCATGGAACCAGTTTCAAGGTCTCTTGGGTTGTGATTTTGGGTATGGATACATAAACATAAAGGGGGCATGAACCAAAAACTGCTTCCATATATCAAGACCCGCATTGTGGAATGGGGGGAGAAGGGGCGTGGCATGCCACCCACTTTCCCCTTATACTTTAATATGACAAGTAAACATGAATTTAGGACTCGTGACACCTGCCCCCCGCCTCCCCCCCCCCTTATTATAATCATGTTTTGAATATTTTAATAATAATGTATGAGTTTGAGAGGTGAGGTAGAGTGGGAGAAAAGGGAACCCCTTTTTTTTAAATAATTATTTAATCCTTTCCATCACTTAAATATTTTCCCACTTGTATAAAATTAAAATTGAACCAAGTACCATCGACAGAAACCAAGTCCAATATACAATGATTTAATCGCAGTAAGTATACAACACATGCTTGATAATGGTACAAAGATAGAGTCTAGGATTGAAATTTTCAAATACAATTTTCCCAGAGAGCTTAGATGGATATGCCCCAACACGATTACTTGGAAAAGTTCTTTAGGTAGGCTCCATTTCTCTCTCAGCAAAGTTCAAAAACTAGCCCTCGACTTTCACTCGATGAAGATTCATGAATTGGTCTCCGACACAAATTGGAGGATTTTTTTCAAACTCCTCCGATGCAAATCGAAGGAGTTAGTATCAACTTCTCTGATGGAAAGTCGAAGGAGTTAGTATCAACTTCTCCAATGGAAAATCGGAGGAGTTAGTATCAACTCCTCTGATGGAAAGCCAGAGGAGTTCATATCAAGTCCTTCGATGGAAATTTAGAGGAGTTAGTATCAAATCCTCCAATCTCAAATCGAAGGAGTTAGTGTTAACGCCTGCAAAACCTAAAAAATACCTTTCATAAAATGACCATAAATTTTGACTTAGGTGTATTTTTCATTCCTTCTTTATACCATTGGAAAGGTATTTATGAGATATGCAAATTTCTAGTTATAGGTTTTAATAAATTTCTAACTTAGTGCCTCCATTTTTCAATATGAATATTTGGTAAATTGTGGGTATCCTTGAAGAATGCAACGTGTCAATCATGAGCAGATGAACCAAAAATCGAATGCAGGGAAGTCTACATGATACTTAAATTATTTAATGCTTAATTTATATGAATTATAATGATTAGTTTTGATAGTTTATTTGGAGTTACTCTCATATATGGTATGTTGAATGGTTCCAGGTACCAAGTAGAGGAGGGTCACACTTATCATTCTCACGATGAAATCTATAACCAAATATGACAAAGGAGCAGTAAAGACAGATGTAGTAGTGATAAAAGAATGAGAAGGGAGATACAACATAAACAGATAAAGAGGATATCTGACCCACATGACGATCGACTGTCAAATTTGGATAACAGATATATTCCCATGCCTAGGCTAGTCTTCATGATGCGTAAGGAACATATGGCCAAAATCCATGACGACCCATCAACACTAGGAGACAAATTGGTAATGTAATTGTTCTCTTTGTTACTCATAATTACAAAGGGGACAAGAGAAACATTTGGAGGAGAAAGGTCATGAGATAAGGTGGAAGGCCAAGGGTCACATTGAACCTCATTTAATACTAAAATTGTAACCAAAGAAAGGGATTTTGGCTCTTCAAACATTGTACAATTCAGAACTACTTAGAGAATACAATATCAACTAAAATTGGAGAGTTGTCCTTAGAGTTTTCATGTACTTTTGTTAAAACTGTTAATACGGAGAAGCCCTCACTGCAAAATTTTTATAGAGAAGACTCACATGTGTCAATGTTTTGCTACAAACTATTTCAAGATGAATGTTTTGTATTCACATCAGATGTAATAGCATGTTTTTTTATGGACTATTTTGACACAATATACGTCTTCTTGCAGTTTTGTTACTCTTTCTTATATTACATGTCCTGAGCGAATGAGTTGTGAATGTATGCAAAAATTTGACTCAGACTATTCTAGTTATAGACTTGTATGCATGTGTTTCTAACTGTGCACCTTCATGATGGCTATCTGATTGGGGTTTATGCATAGTTTAGTTTCATTACAACTCATTATGTTACTATAGTTCTCTACTAGATAGGATAGGGTAGATTAGAATTAGATTAGATACTTGCATTTACATAGTCTTCATCTACATATTCCATTTTCATAACCATAAATCATTCACCGTCATTGGTGGGCCAGGCTGCAACTGGTAAAACCAAACTAGTAATGGTTGTCGAGCCATAATATGGATGGGTTCCCTATTCCAAATGGAAAGAGGTCTAATTGAAACTTCTTACATAGGAGAACCACTTATTGTTGTCGTGTGAATTGAGACCCGTCAAAAAATCATGCACTAAAATATTAACAATGATATAAATATGTGACGCAGGAGGCACATACAGACTCTCCATACAAGAATAACTATCGAGAGAAGTGAAAAATCTATCTAACTATTTAAGTTTCCTAAGGCCATACTAAACCTGAATTGTTGAGAGATAGACTGAAAAAATTGTGCTTTGTTATTGGTTGCAAGCACAAGGAAAATACCTATGCACAATGCACAAAGAATGCATGTAGTTTATGGACACTAGGGGGAATGATTCCTCCTAAGATACATGTGTCAAGTCGAAAAGGAAAATATTGAAAGGTTGGGAACTAATGAGAATGCATAAGTAATTGATTAAGAAACAACAAGGTTAAGTCTACATTAGGCTCAAAATTGTAAATGGTAAATATGCAATGAAGTTACAACTCAACTCAAAAGTATGGGATCCCTATAGCTAGAAACATATTGAGAAGAATATGAGGTTTCAACACAATATCATGGCAGGAATAAATAGGACTCTCGAGCCTATGAAGATACTTTAGCATGGGAACCAAAAGGAAAAACAAGATGTTATATACGATTCCCATGAGTTGTAGGATATACTACACACAAGAAAACATTGAAATTCAATGTGGAAGGGATCGTATCACAAGTAAGTGAGATTGACCCTAATAAAAAACATCCCTTTTCTTGAAGAGTCATAATAATGGATTGACAATCCAATGAAACACTATGGTATATCATATTTCCTAAAAAAAATTGCACGATAAAATGTCATATATACTCAAAAATTATTCCATTATGTATCCAAAAGCATAATCAGAGTCAAAAAAGTATGTCAAAGTGGATTGACAATCCAATGAAACACTATGGTATATCATATTTCCTGAAAAAAAATTGCACCATAAAATGTCATATATACTAAAAAAATATTCCATTATGTATCCAAAAGCATAATTATAGTAAAAAAAGTATGTCAAAGTGGGTAAAATACTAGGTTAAAAAGGTCAAAATACAAATCTCACCATATCATTTGCATTTTGACCCAAAATAGTGAAATTTGATTTTAAAAAACCCTTGAAATTCATCTAACAATTGTGAGAGCTACAAATGAAAAAATCAAACACTGCCTGGACCAAGTAAGAGAGATCCTCCTCCTCTTCATTTTCACCTAAGAAAATCTCAATTTTTGTCAAATTTTAGGTAGAGATTTCACTTTTAAAAGAGGGGCAGGCATGTAAATTCCTTTATTTGATATGGGGCACATATAGGAGGCCCTATGTGTTCCCTATGCTCACAAAAAATGTGTATATACATTTCTATCATAAAATGAAGTCATGTACAAGTCCATGCAAATGGAAAAAATTAACTTCTAACCCATTTCTTACTCTAAAACATTATAGGATGGTTATAGAATGGAGAGATTTCACTTTTAAAAGAGGGGCAGGCATGTAAATTCCTTTATTTGATATGGGGCACATATAGGAGGCCCTATGTGTTCCCTATGCTCACAAAAAATGTGTATATACATTTCTATCATAAAATGAAGTCATGTACAAGTCCATGCAAATGGAAAAAATTAACTTCTAACCCATTTCTTACTCTAAAACATTATAGGATGGTTATAGAATGGAGAGAGAGGGAACATGAATACATAAATAACTAAGTTGTTGTTGACCTGAAGTTCATGGAATTCCTCCAGCAATGAAGTATTAGAAAGTTTTTCAAGAAAAGAAATATATTGCAACTTCTGATTAACTACTAGGATCTATATTGAGATGCATTTATGTTCGATGACAAACCACTTAAGATAGAGGTGGATTAAATTTAGTTTATTACAATAATTTAAATATGGGGTGATATTTTTATCTTCCATACACGGGGAGGTGGTGGAATGACTGTTGAAGAATACATTTTCTCTTATTATACTCGAGGGACTCAAAGGGTTGGGAGGAGGGTTCCAATTTGGAACATAGAAAGTCTGAGCTTAAAGATCATCATTTTCACCATTACTAGGATTGTAGGATTAGAAACATTTCACTAAGCCTCCATACCACAAATGTATTATGTAGTAGAGTACTTGAGACCCATAATTTATGATTGGATCTTATCATTGCTACAATGCATGAAGATACAATTGACCAAGTGGAAATAGGGGCATCCTCTTCGCCTTCTTCTTGAAGAGGGTGTCGGCCATTAGTCCTAGAGTTTTCGCAGGACCACGCCATCTTAGAGCTCCATGTATGATATGATGGGTGGAGCTCATACAACGGATGAGAGGAAGGTGACTTTCAAATCCCTATGATGATGAAATATTTTATTGGTAGAATCATCATATTATCGCCATCGATAACTATCCCTATGAAGGGATAGACTTTATCCAGGACCTCGATATGCTCGTCCCACCTGGTGTGGCCTTCGGTGGGATAGCTAAACACTTTTTAAGTTTTTAAAGTTATTAAATTTTTTTTTATTTTATTTAATAGTATTCTCAATAAGTAAACTAAACTGAAATGTTTTGTGGTATGGGTAATAATTCTAAAAAAAAATGACATGAATGTGTATATATTGCACCGTGAAGACGATAGGGATACCCACATCATTGACACAAAGGGTGTGGTGTGGACCATCCTAGTGGATATGCTAAAAGAATAATATAGAATGTCGAGAGGAACCTACACAAACTTGCACACCAAGTTGATATGGTACAAATAAAAGACTTGTCGGAGCATATGTAGTGGCATGTCATTGGGGTTCCAAGGGATTTGGTGCAACTTTGTCATCGTTTTGCCAACACTGTAGTATGCTATCGAAACACTCGTGCAGGAGTGGGGCCCTGACCATATATCATATGTGTTATTTTTACTGATGTATAGATACAAACATTTGGGGCTAGAATCCCAATTTTGTAACATTAACCCACATTTTTTTACTTAATGGATATTAAAGCAATATATATAGATATTTATTCCTCAATATACTGATTTTTTAAATGTGCCAATGTGAAATGTTGTTATATATATGTATATGTATGTGTGCTTATGATTTTAATTATGAAACAAATTCCAATCTAACACGTAATTAGCATATGCATTGAATACTACATTAGCATTTGACACTACCAATTGGGAATCTAGGTGAACCTAAATAGATAGAATACCACAGAAAATGACATCACTAATAAGTTCAATCACAACTCTATACTCAACCACATTGTTGGTTGTTTTCCCTAGAAAAATGCCTCCATAAGTTACCACTTGGCCCAAAGGTGAGTAAATCACCCATGCAATGGAAGAAATGCTTTGATTTTGATGAATAGACCCATCTACAAATTCTATGAAGATCAAATACTCTAGTAACATCTTCCAACCAAGTAGAAGTACAATAAAAAAACCGAAATTAAAAGAAAATGAACTATGCTAGTCCTAATTACTACCAATATACAATAGTTACAAATGGGAAAAAACTTGAGAATTAATGATCAAGCATAGTACCTCTTGAGGTAGTTCCCATTTCTAGGCTCCAACAACAAATTACCCTCATAATATGATTATTCATAAGCTCCTTTCTATAGGGAACACATCTTAGTGTAAGTATCATGCATGATCATAAACCAAGATAAGGTCTCCCTTAGAAAATATCCTTTGGTGGAGCAACTTATCATATTCACTCTTAAAACATTTGTTTTTTGTTTCGTTCACCATGTCCGCATCAGCACTTTTCTCATCGATATGTTCCAAGTGAATGAGATTCCCTTCCAATTATGATATGTTCCAAGTGAATGAGATTCCCTTCCAATTATATCCTGTCAGGAAGAATATCAAGAATGATATTAAATGAAGGTATTTCACATTCAATCAGTCGCATTGCCTCCATCTCATGAATGAGTTGGAAAGGGAAGAAACCCATAGTAGTCTTGACTGAAGTTTCATACACCCACAATTTTGGGTAAAACATTAGATTTGAAAGGTAAAGAGATGAAGAACATATTTTAAGTGGTTGAAGTGGATGAAATATGAGTTATCAAATCCTAAAAATTTGGAAAATGATTTATTTAAAAATATTCATGAGCTTATAAAGTGGGTTCCTGATGGTGGCATGAGTATCATAATTAAAATTTTCAAAATGGAATAGTAAAACCTAACTAAAAAAAAGTTTCAAGAAGATGAAAAGAAGACGATAAAAGAAGATGTAAAAGGCATTCAAACAGTTCATAATTTCCATCACAATAAGTCAAGTAGTCACCTTGTTCTTTCCTTCACCATTTTTCTTCCTCAATCAATTGTCTTTTGGTCTTTTTGTTCCCAAAATCTGTGAACCCAAAGGATCACCCCTCGCTGTTCTCTTTGTCTTTCAGTTATCTCTTCATTTTATGGTTCACAAGAGCCCCATCCACGTCCTTTTTAAAGGACAATTGCAATTTACTTTTATTGTAACACAAGATATTATTCTTTATTTTACAAAGAATATATGTTTATTTTAGCTTCCTAGAAAACTGTTTTGGGACATAACATTATTTATTTCTCAATAATTTTAATTTATACATGAGATTTCATATGTGTGTCTATCAAAATATTTATTGGTTTTAATTAAATGATAATTTAGATTTCTCTGTAATATATGGTCTATGTTTTCCTTCCCTTTGTTGAATATTGTGTTCTACTTTTATGAATGCTATGATGGAAGTGTCATATTATTTAATGAATACTCTCTTGGTTTATAAATCATGTAGAATAGTGCAAATATTTACTTTCTACAAGATACTTGGTCCTCTCTCTGGTATTCCTTACATGTGGATATTTGTTTCAAGAATAAGCCTAGTTCTCTCCCAAGACTATTTTACATTATTGTAATATTATTTAAATATATAGGAGTACCACCTATTTAAAAATGTATGGGGTTTTTATCCTCATGATTTTATCTCAAATACCATAAATTGGTATTTTCAATCAACATGTAGCAAATCCCAAAGCTCCTAAAGAGCCTCCTCTTAGGTAGGTAAAGGCACTAGTGAAACTCCCATGTATCATTTCTCCCCTACACTTGGTCTAGACTCAGAGAGGTTATGTCCTTAACTCATCCTCACGTGACCTCGTTTTTGTCTCTTATGTTAGAGGATTTTCCTGACCACACCTATATCACAATTGGTTTTTTCTCTCCTTAACTTAGACTCATATGTTTGTTCAACGAACTTGGAAAGTTATCTCTCTAATCCTAATCCATGGTCCTAAACATGTACTAGTATATATACCCTACAAAACAAAACTCTAATTTCTTTTAAATTATGCATTACCTTTAATTGGTTTTGTTACACAAAGGTTTACGGATGTGAAACTTAGTGATGTTTTGGGACTCAACAGAAAATGAAGCACCTAAGAACATTGTTGTTGAGAAAAACAAGCTTATTATTCAATTGAAAAAAGTGTTAAGAAACATTTAAAAATAATAACTCTTTAACTTGTCAATGCAATGCAAGTAATTATAGTTTTAACTTTAAATGTAATGAAAAAATCAATGCAATTTTTCTTTAAATTCAATGAAAATGTTAAAAAAAAAGAAAAAGGAAATTTTCCTTTTCAATGAAACCATGACTGGAGACTCATGAAAACTCTAAGTGTTTCAAGAATAAAAGAAAGATTATGAAATAAATATACACAAAAGAAGAAAGTATACTTAGACATAAAAACAAAATTCAGCGATAGAAAAAGGTAAAGATTGAAAGAGATAATAAAAAATAAAACATTCTATTTTATAAAGCAAAACTAAAAAAATGAAAAAACTAGTCTAATTTTTCTTTTTCGATAAAACACAAATAGGAGTATAATAGAAAATATAAGTAAACCAGACTTATTCAAAATGTAAAGAGGGTCAACAAAAAAACCTATGAAATGAAAATTCAAGAAAATAACCTTGAAACTACCCAAAAAAGCTTGAAGCACGAAAATACATAAATTAATTTTGTTTTTCTTTCCATTGTTATAATATCTAATTTATATCACTTTTGTAACTAACAATAGGATAGAGAGAGTCACGGGACTCAAGAAATATCCAAAGAAGCAAATCCAAACACCCCAAAAATGATCTAGATGGACATCGGTGGCCACCCTCCTATTCCAACTGTCTGATCTTGGCAGTTGTTTCCTAGTTTTCAGGTCCTGAACTTTTGGAATCGTTTTGAGGCCCTAAAAATAATTTTTAGGGATCACCACAATCACATTTTATACAATCTCATATTTTGATGGCACAATGTGTAGTCCTCAGATAGACCTTTCCAATGGGATATCGTGTGCCTAAAATAGAGATTATATTCAAAAGTTACGAACATACGAAGTTGATGTACTAACTTACTCCAATGGGGCTCACATGACTTTTGGTGCTTCATATCCTAGGGTTAGGTTTTTGGATTTATAGGGTTTTGGAATTCATGTTTATTGTAAAAAGGATTTGAGAGCCTCATTGTAATGATATTCTTGTGAATGAGCGTAGCCATCACATATCTTCTCAGAGATAAGTTGCCACCATTCTAGCAAGTTTCTTTCAGTCTACATTTTACATTTTCAACATATTTCTTATTCAATAGAAGTCAATTGTTACTGTAAATGCTTTATTATTTATTGTTTCTCTATCTTAATATTATAAATATGTGTTTTCATTTCGTTTCGCTCATAAATCCAAATTAGAGTATCAGAGTATCAGAGTATCATTTAGTATCAGAGTAGTCTGTGCATTGTCCTTTTTAGTGCATGTCCCCGACGATGTCAAGGTATAGAGAGTTGTGTCTTGAGCCTATTTCTCTTAAGGAAAACTACTCTCTCAAACCCAAGAAACCTTCCATGGTGGGAGAAAAGAAAGACGAAGGGACATGAGATCCTTTCAAAATGTTGCTCGAGGATGTCCTCAAGCGACAAAGGAAAGAGATGATGGACAACTTTGCAAAAATCCTTCAACGAATTTCAACAAACAATGAATCTACCACAAGCAGAGGTGTCTCCCCCTAGCAAGTACAAATCAATTTTGATATTTCTATATTTGAAGGTAAAATATGTGTGGATGTCGTAGATAAATGTTTAAACCTTCTAGAAGGCTATTTCTTTGTCCACAACTTTTCCAATAGAGAAAATATTATATTTGTGTTCCTCAAGTCTGTGCCCATGTCAAACTCAAAAAAATATAACACAATAATAATAAAAAAAATCATGAATAACAATTAAATTCTTAACACTAAAATGTTTGAATGGCCAATTTTAAATTTAAATGTAGCCCACTTTTATAATCCTAACTTTAAAGTGATGTCCATAATAAACATACTAGCACATCCATATGATTTGTGGATGGATAACATGGATAGGGATGGTAGTTTAGGTATACTAAAAATTAGGGTTTAGGTTTTACATTCAAGTTAGGTTAGGGTTTTTTATTAAAGATTTCATTTAGTTTTTTTACATTTAAAAATAATGTTATATTTTTAGTATAAAAAATCCATACAAAAAATTCAGGGGTTCAAAGAAGAATAGTTGGACAATTTTTAATTGGTGAAAGAATTTAATATGACTCAATGGTTTAAGGTGCAATGAAAACTCCGAATCGGGTCCTGTACTTGGAATAATTTTGTGTATTTGGAATAATTTTGTGTTATTGACTGGACTTGGCATATATCATTTACTCCAAATAATTTAATGTGACTTCATATGCAATGAGTCTACATGCGAGTTTGGAGTCTGCATGTTCCTATATAATGAAGGATATTCCATGATGAACAAACCGAACCAGACCTTCAACCCAACATCTCCTACAGCCCCAACGCGACCAATGCCATGATCATCTGAGGAAAGTAAACCCTAACAAAAGTAACCTTTGTTCTCCATCGTAAAATTTATTCTATCCACACAAAAGATGTCATGTTTTTTTTCCCTTTTACATCGCAGGCATGGGAAAGAATAAATGGAGTTGTTCATGTTCGACGGACTGTTTGTTAGTTTAGAGCCAAGTTGTGGCCATTAATGGTTATGTATAATTTGATTTATAGCAAAAACGAGATGCACGATGTAGTGATATATGAAGTACCATTGCATTATGCTTAATGCAATGGTACTATTATTTTGGTATGTGGATTTTTTATTTATTTTTATTATTTTTTTAATATTGTAAATTTAACATTATATTAAAATGTAAAAAACCTAAATGAGATTTTTAATAAAAAACCCTAACCTAACTTGAATGTTTTCATGGATCAAAACCTAAATTCTAAGTTTAGTTATGCCTATAGGTGTTATCTATCCACAAATCATGTAGATGTGGTAGTATTATATATTAACAAATATTTTGTCTTGTTTGTTAGAAATAGTAATTACTCACTGTAAATGCAACTTTTCTGCGTTTTCCAAATTAGAGCTTTATTCTATTTTCGTAGTTGAGTCTGCATGCTTTTATGCAGGACTGTAAACCATTGTATATTGATACATTCGTGTGAATAGTAAGCAGGGCTGTATAATCTAGTTTTTCACTTTCTGCGTGTATTTTTTCCGATTCTTTCTGCGCTGCATTCTTCATCATGGTATCAGAGCGTTTCTGATCCAAGCCATCTGTTGACAGGGTAAGCCTTTTCACAGAGTGGAAAGCGCCACGGGAGTGACAGCCACCGGAATTCAGAGCCGCGGGAGTGAGGCGCGAACACTGAATATTTCCGCAGGTCTCTCCTCTGCAAGGGTGCGGGAGAATACTACTCGCCCTTCACGCACAAAAATTTTTGAAAAATTTCCGCAGCCTGCATGAGCGTGGGGTGCGTACTTCCGAAACATTTCCGCAGCCTACATGAGCGTGGGGTGCGTACTTCCGAGACATTTTCGCAGACTGCATGAGCGTGGGGTGCGTACTTCCAAAACATTCTCGCAGCCGGAGTGAACGTGGGGTGCGTACTTAGGAGAAATTCCCGCAGCCGGAGAGCGTGAGACAATTTTTTTTTGAAAGGGATTTTACCTGCTCCTTCAATTTTTTTTACTTGCTGGTTGATTCGTCGCGCCCCCAACATTTCCGAATACGAGGTGCGACAAAGCCTATTTGGTAGCACAGACAAAGTTCTTTGGAATTTTTTTTTAAGATGGCAAACTTTCTAAAGAACATGCCGGCCCCGATCTTGACCGGCACCAATTACAGTCTGTGGGCACACAAGATGAAGACCGTTCTTCTTCTTAATGAGGTATGGGNTGAGCGTGGAGGTGCATGCGTGGATACCGTAAGGTTTGAGCGTGGAGGTGCATGCGTGGATACCGGTAAGCCTTTTCACAGAGTGGAAAGCGCCACGATCCATCAAAAGGAGCTCGTTCCTTCACAGAGCGGAGAACGAAAGTTTGTAATTTTTTTTACGAGATGGCAAACTTTCTGAAGAACATGCTGGCTCCGATCTTGACCGGCACTAATTACAGTCTGTGGGCACACAAGATGAAGACCGTTCTTCTTCTTAATGAGGTATGGGACGTGGTGGAGTCTGAGTTCAAAACGCTCGCAGCGACCGCCCTTACCGCTCTATCAGCTGACGCCCTGAAGGCGTACAAAGAACTTCAGCACAAGGATCTGCAAGCCAGATGCCTAATCGAAGGATGCATGGAGGAATCCATCCTCACACGCATAACAGGTGCGGCAAATGCGCATCAAGCTTGGAAAA
>JASDQU010736404.1:133849-146537 GCA_032191745.1 Picea mariana | reverse complement strand
CTTGAGTGAAATTTCTCTTGTGGGAGTTGGGATACCCAGCTCTGGTAACAAGTGGTAGCTTGACCTTGCGATGCGAGATGGGTGCTAGCATTCTCTGGTATTGTGTGCCTGGCCCCTTTGCGGCTTGAGGGGCTCAGGGGGAAGAAGAGCACCCCTAGCGTTGGCTGGGAGGTACCGGTGAGGTCTCATCGGCAAACAAGAAGGATTTGGATGGAGAGAACTCATGGGAGGAAATATTAGCCTTGATGTCGTCTGTAAAGGTATTCCTATTAAAATTGTTACTTGTACTAAAATTTAGTTTACATTTGTTTATTTTATGGAATCGGATGACGATTCACTGCCATGAGCTTTCCTTCAGGATTTTGTTATCTATGTATTTCCCTTGTCGCTTGATTCATCCTGTAGGAAACCTTGACATCTATAGTATCTTTTGTTTCTGAGTGATTGTCTAATTGTGCATGGCCCGAATAAGCCGCGTACTCAAAACCTTTCATGCGCTTTTGTATCTCCTTCTTGTGTTTTATTTATTCCTTGATTGCATTTTTTTTCATTATTGTTCTCCACAGAGAAGGTCTGGATGCAGATTGTGTTTTTATCTTCTGAATTCCTTTATACTTTAAGTTATTAGTCTGTGTTTGAGCACTCAGCCAGGAGCCGAATCTATAGTCTTTCACTCTAGTGTTAAAGATTTAGATTCAAATTCTCTGCTTTCCTGTGCATGGATAATAACCGTAGGATCATTTCTCTACCAGCACGAATTTCACTCATGGGCATTTATACCCTCCTTAGCCTCTGCATTTATTGTGATGTTTTCCGTTAAAACTCATTTTTCTTTGTAACCCTTCCCTTCGGTAGCGATTTATAGTCATCTTGTTGAGCGATTATTTTGATTGTTGAGTGATTCACAGTGTGTTTGTTGAGCAATTTTCATTGTTTTTGTTGAGCGATTACTTTGCTTGTTGAGAGATTGTTGAGAGATTCACAGTGTGTTTGTTGAGCGATTTTTCAGTGTTTTTTATGAGAGATTTTATATGATAGACAACAATTTTTATATATGATAGAAAACAATTTTATATATGATAGACAATGATTTTATTGTTGAGTGAATTACAATGATTTTTGTTGAGTGTTGACGAGTGATTACTGTGATTGAGCGAATACTGTAATTTTGAGAGTTTAGTATAACAATATTATTCAGTTTGTATATGATAGGATGTAAATTTCGACTTTTAAATTCGGTGAATTTATATATGACATCGAATTTATATATATGACAGACAACATTTTTATTTTTTATAAATGACAACGATTTTACACGATAAACAACAATTTTTATATATGATAGACAACAATTTTATATGATGACAATGATTTCATATATGATAGACAACGACTTTGTATACATATTTTAGACAACAATTTTTAATGGATAGAACTCAGATTCTTAATCAAACTTTAATCTTCTTGTGTTATCTTAATCATATTATCATTTAATCGGTTTGGGTGTTTCTGTTCAGCTTAATTTCCCTCAATGACCTGTCCCTAATTAAATTATTGTCAATGCTTCAATAACAATTGAAATCGATCCAAATTTTCCTTACGAGTGATAACCCAACTTATCTTTACCCAGGAATGAAATTCTACTCTAATTCCATCCCAATAACAATTAAATTAAATACCTTTGCAAAGCGGTGTCACCGCATCCCAAGATATTCTTTCACATCAATAATGTAGATTGAGAAACAACTAAATTGTTGATCATGGATTTGTGTCATATTTCGAGTTATAGGTTTTAGACCCCTTGGCGCAATGAAATATGATGCAAGGAATGTTCGTATTGCCCTTAGAGTTTTGCGCAAAAAAAATAGTTAGACTTCCTTAATAGTATGACTTCCTTAATAGTTAGACTTCTCGCCCACCTTACAATGATAATGCACTAATTGGTTTATAGAATTGACTTCTTGCGCAAAATAAATTACACTAAGGCCTTTGATAACCGTTATTATTGCGCTATTAAATTTGCTAATGTTGATGCATGAATACATGGGTTTCTATTGTGCCATAGATTGAATATGCATGATTCATTAGTACCTGGATTATGTTTGCCATTATATATATGTTGAGATATGATTGGTTTAATACTTAGATTCTATTTCGACAGTAGATAGGTTGAGATATGATTGTTTTAAATACTTAGATTTTGTCTCGCCAGTGGATATGAGGAGATATGATTGTTTTAATACTTAGATTATGTTTTTCCACTAATCTATGATGAGGTATGATCGTTTTAAAGGTGGATTTCTCTTGCATCTTTAATCATGTTGACGGATGATTGATTTATTAATTATTTTCTCATGCGCCTGATTTGATGATGTATAACTGATGGATTAATTGAGTAGAATGCTAGTGTGCGATTCCTTAATGCGAGGCATGCCTAGTTTGAGGAATTAAACTCCTTGGGTGCACTAAATTTTAGGTGGTATTGATGGTTTTAGATTCTAGTCTCTTTCATGAAATGCAAGTTAGAATTGATTGCAAGATTGGAGATGGGGATTTGTTGTGATTAAAAGTTATATCTTGGTGTGCATTGATTACTGATGAGGCATGTATAATGAAGTGATTAATATTAACGCGCGTGGAATGATGTTTGGGTTAATTTTTAGATATTACTTTTCTCACTCACAATGAAATTTTACGGTAATGATTGATTGTTGGGATTTTTATTCTGTGCGCATTGAAGGATCAATGTATTGAATGGTTGATTGGTTGTACTTGTTGCACCAAATAATTTATTGTAATGAATGATGGCACTGATATGTGCTCGTCATTCATGAAGATGATGTGCCATATTTTTTGCATGATTGTTGTTAATGCGTTATTGTTGTTTCATTTAGATAATGCACTTTTGTCGATGGTGACATTATTAAATGGTGATGTATTTTTCTTAACACAACATTAAAAGAATTTTTTTTTACCTGTTGTTGTCGCTTTGGTCGTCGTAATAGAGGGTATGTTACAACCCCCTTGAGTTGATCAAGGATATCGTCAATTCAGCGAATCATGTACCAGTTCCTCACTATGATTTTATTTAGGGCCCGATAATTAATGCATATTTTCCAGGTCCCATTTTTCTTCTACACCAACACAATTGGGATTCCACAAGGTGATGAAATGGGTTGGATGGGCCCCTTAGGGAGAAGTTCTTGGATCTGCTACCTCATCTCCTCATTTTCTAACAAAGAGCAGTGATAGACTGTCCCATCCGGAAGAAATGTTTCGGGGGTCAGATCGATGGAATGCTTGACCTCAAAGTGTAGAGGTACCCCAGTAGGTGAGGATAATATATCTTTGTATTATTCCATAACCTTATCTACTTGATTATGCTACTTGGAGAGGTCAACCATGGAGGATCTGGATGTGGATGAAATATTTTGCTCACTCTGAGAGTGAATCACGAAGAAGATAAAATTTTCGATCTAAGAGATGACCTTCCATCATTGCTTGGAAAAGAGATCAAGGAAATAATACTAGGTGGGACTACCTCGGGTATCCTATATAATTTCCTATTCAAAGTAATAATAAAAATGTGAGGCCTATACTCATATACATCATGAAAATTCTATAAATAAGTTTGGACAAAAATAACATCACAAACTTCAAGGGGAGAAACATCACATAATACCTCACCTTTGAAGGGCTTGATGTCGTATGACAGGTGACACTATTGGCTGACGCAAAAATCTCTTCCTTCGTGGAGCCAACTAATGGTGTAGGGTTGTGGGTGTGATGTTGTCGGTAGGGCTAACTTCTTGATGAACTATGATGAGATGAGGTTTTTCTGGATACCACTATCAATGATGTAGTGCAACGGGGTTCCTTTCACCCACATTTGTGAATGAAAGAGACACTCGTCTTCCTTTGGCTGGTTAGGTTCACCAAGACAGTTCTTGGTGGTAGAAACAGTGGAACTGAGTTCCACGCCAATGATTTGTCTCCCCTTTTATACTTCTGACTTGGATTTAGAACCCACATCTGATTCATAGGTTTTCACCTCATCCACCAACAATTTATTTGAGCAGAAATCATCAATTTTATGCCAGAGGCTCTTATGGAAGTCACACCACTTCTTGATATTTTTCTTCATCTTTCCATTGTCCTTCTTTGCTTGCAACTTAGAATGGTTTTCCTAAGTCTATACATATTTTCTCTATCCTTTTTTCTATGGGTTGGGGCTTCCCGTTCTCTGGTTCTTCTATGAGGGGTTTCCAGACCCAAATTGTTGTGTCTTTTGTTTAAGATTCTGCTCAATTTTTACAACATATCGATAGGTCGCACCCAAGGACGAGATGTACATAAACTCTATTTCTTCCTGGGTGTATCTATGCAGACCACTACAATACTTGAGCACCAGATGTCACTCAAAATATTTGATACCCAACTTGGTGCTCAAGGTATGGAAGATATTTGTGAAATCTGGCACTTCTTGGTCCCTTTCCTGTCATAGTGTGGTCCATTTTGTATACAGGTCATCATAACTTACAAAATGGTAGTATTGTTCTGTAATAACATCCCTGAAAGAAACCCTAGTGGGTGCAACTAAAAATAATGTGGATCCCTTTATTTCCTTTTTCTCATAGAAAGTCTCCCACTAATCTTTGACATGGGGGATGGACTTGAGGAACACAAATGTAATATTTTCTCTATTGGAAAAGTTGTGGACAAAGAAATAGCCTTCTAGAAGGTTTAAACATTTATCTATGACATCCACACATATTTTACCTTCAAATATAGAAATATCAAAATTGATTTGTACCTTGAAGGGGGAGACACCTCTGCTTGTGGTAGATTCATGGTTTGTTGAAATATGTTGAAGGATTTTTGCAAAGTTGTCCATCATGTCTTTCCTTTGTCACTCATGGGCTTCCTCGAGGAACATTTTGAAAGGATCTCATGTCCCATCGTATTTCTTTTCTCCCACCATGGAAGGTTTCTTGGGTTTGAGAGAGCAGTTGTCCTTAAGAGAAATAGGCTCGAGACACAACTCTCTATACCCTAACGTCATCGAGGACATGCACTAAAAAGGACAATGCGGAGACTACTCTGATACCACTGATCTGGATTTATGAGAGAAACAAAATGAAAACACATATTTATAATATCAAGATAGAGAAACAATAAATAATAAAGCATATACAGTAACAATTGACTTCTATTAAATAAAAAATATGTTGAAACTGTAAAATGTAGACTGAAACAAACTTGCTAGAATGGTGGCAACTTATCACTGAGAAGAGATGTGATGGCTATGCTCATTCACAAGAATATCATTACAATGAGGCTCTAAAATCCTTTTTACAATAATTATGAATTTCAAAACCCTATAAATCCAAAAACCTAACCCTAGGATATGAAGTGCCAAAATTCATGTGGGCCCCATTAGGGTAAGTTAGTACATCAACTTCGTATGTTCGTAACTTTTGAATATGATCTCTATTTTAGCTGCACGATGTGACAAACCTCACATTTCATACAACAAAAACCTCTTATAACAAGTGCGATTTTTTTTTTCTGTGTGTGCGTGTGTGTACAAGGGTAATAAATACATTCTACTCTGCATCGCAACACAATGATGAACATGACACATGCAACTGCAACCACAACATAACGACCTAAGACGTGCATCAAGCATCCAGAAGCAAAGAACGACAATCAACCGACAACAAAAACAAGATTGACTACCTGCTCGTCCTACCCTGCAATGGTTAGGACCTCTAGGACACATAAGCAACACTCAAGCCTAGGTTCCCATCAATTTCGACCATTTAAGGTCTCAGGACTGGCGACTGTTCTGAGGAACAAGAAGGTGTCTACGCCTCACCCGACACAAGCAGACCAAGCCGACTAAGCTAAGGACAACATCAACATCCCAATGTGACCAAAATTTGATTATTTTCCAAGTTATCTACAATCCCAGATAAGGAAATACAAAGACGAAAATAGAAACAATATTCTAAGCTTCCAATTGTTTTAGAAACAACTGTTGCATTAAAAATAATTTCAATTTCAAACTTTCTTTTATTCAACAAGTAAGATGGGAATGATTTTGAATGTTCAATCTTTTTATTTTGTCTTTATAACAACAACCTATTTTCGAGCACCCCCTTTTTAACAATATAGATTGAGGGACAGTGAATTTCTTCTTAAAAATAATTTTTTTAAATTTTGTTTTTAAAAATAATAACAAATTGATCCACGAACAGATAAAGTTTGAAATAATAAAGACTCTCGGTTGTAGTGTGCAACTAATTAGTGAAACAAATACTAATAAAGATAACAAAAATAGGTGCTCTATTAAGTCCTTCAAGTTATTGCACTTAAAAAGAAGGAAGTCCAAATCTGAGAGGACAACAAAAACTATAATTTATATTGTTATATCTCAAGCAGTATCCAATACGTCATTATCTTCAAATGATGAGAGAGAGATTTCCACTAGATTTAAAGAAAAAAAAAACCATTCAACTAAAGGCAATTTCACCTAGCATAAAGTGAGATACGTATATAGAATCCTCACATGAGTTGCATATTAAACCTTCACAAGTTCCTTTTCAATAAGGACATTTCCAATTTAAAATAGGAATTATGGAAAAAGCATTCATGCCTTCATTTAATAAAGGAACATATAGGATCATCAAGCAAAAGCATTTCATGTTTGTAATTGTATAATTGAAATAAGGAAAACAACCGTCAATTTCTATTTTAAAAACTTACTGCAAAACCACCTGTCATTCCAACTACCGTTTCTACTAACCCATAAAATTTATTTCCTTTCACCTATCACTTCATCAGAATCAATTTTTACTGCCATTAGAATTAATGAGATTAATGCCATGCATAATAAGGGAGAATTATTGTGGGGTAGTATAATTTAGAGAAAAAATTGAAACGTAATAGAACCCCATATCGACTGTCCCAAAAGGTGAGAAGTGGCAGTGTATGTAACAGTAAAATTACCATGACTGTAACGCATTACATTACACCAAGGGGAAACGAGAACGTTGTTGTAGCAACACAGTCAACATAATAGAGGTAAAAACACAGAGATCTTAATTAAATTCAATAGTCACAAGTTAAGGGAATGAAACGTCATCAACACGGCCTTCCTGGTTATGTAAGTCGCAGGGGGAAATGCCTAGCTGCAAAACATTCATGGATAAATTTTTGCACGGTTATGCCAGAAAAAAAATATGATATTATAATGGGGCTTTTACAACCAATCTTCAACTTCATTTCACAAGCCACCAAGCATCTGAGGTCAGGAGCCAAGTACACACCACGTGCAGCTAGAGCGACTACACACCAAGCACCAAGGATGGATCCATATGAGGCCCAATCATACACTACGTACCTCAGGAATAGATAGACAACATGGTTGAAATGCAGGAAACCAAGGATCAATAAGTTTGATAGAAAAAATAAAAACATCCATTACAGTCTTAGTATGGCTCATTTATCTGTTGAAGGAAACGACAAAGTCTAATCGCTATTATCTTAACCAGAAGGCTCAAAAGCATAAGGTGTGTACGATTTATGTGACAAGGAAGAATAAGGTGTATCATGCGGAGAGGGTTGTTAATAAGTAAGGGAACAAGAAGGCTCAAGGTGAATGGAAATAGACAGTCGGTAAGTACATAAATAAATTGCCAAAAACGAATTTGCCAGCATGGTCTTTACACAGTGAATTTTTCCATTTAAGGGATGGGGCGCAAGGCTAGTCTTATATCAGATCCAAACACATATATGAAGTTAAATATTCTTTCATTTCAGATTACCAATATATAAATGCCGACAACAGTAAAAGAATGTCATGGCCCTAAGGTTAACTCATCGAAGGGATCGTAGGGATTCTATCAGTGAGGGAGCATAAGATAAACAATAAGGAAGCAAGGTAATCCAAATGCAGAGGCTGTGCTGAAGGACATAAGTCATCAAACTAGAAAGGACATCAACAGAGGGAGATGGCTAAAGGTTTTCCTTTGCATCACCATCCTCGCACAGAAAAGAAGGCGTTGAGATCCATAGGTCTTTTAACGCTAAGGCGTGATCGTAGATCAGGCTCCTAGCCGGCTGCTCAGGCGAGGAATGGCATGCTAGGGATGATAAGAAAACAATTGCATGGATCACAGTCAACCACAGGGTTGTTGAGTCATGTGGGGACGAAGGCCACGGGAAATCGATCAACCAAACAATCAGCTAGGCTAAGAAAAAGGGGTCCGCTATCAATCTAAACATCCAATCCATTTACAAATCAATGGGTAGATCCAAGCATAATCCCTAATGTGTTCTACTGTAGAAAATAAAAGAGCATATAGTTTCCTGATCGCCTGCTTCAAATGACGTCCCACACTCCGTTCAACTCCCTCTTGCTGACCGTTGAGACTTCACTGGTACCTCCCAGCCAATGCTAGGGGTACTCTTCTTCCCCCTTAGCCCCCCGAGCCGCAAAGGGGCAACACACACTATCTAGAGGTTACGTCTAGCTCCCAGCTCGCCTCGCAAGGCCGACCTACCACTCCTCTCTGAGCTGGGTATCCCAACTCCCACAAGTAAATCATTCAAGTCAATATATATGCACGTAACGTTGTGCAAACAGAAGATGATCCTTTCTCCTTCTCCTTCCTTCATTATATAGAATTTCCCACTTCCTCTCTTTCCTAAAATCTCATTTAATTAAAGTTTTTAAAATAAATTCCTAAAAATTCTTCTTCGTACTAGTGTCCCTCATCCCCTACATTCCTCCATTAATTAACTTCTTTAATTAAGTTAATATCTTTATTTCCCTCACCCACCTAGAGTTACTCCTAGAATCACTCTTAGGTGTCCCTAGATTCCCTTACAGGTTTTAACGGCTTTCCCTATTATGAAATTGCTAAATCAGTTTAAAATTAGAAAGCTCTTAAATGTGGATTCCTTACTAAGTTGACTTCCCACTTTTTCCCTTAAGTACCCCTTTTCCCCCTTTCATGTTACCTCTTTTCCCTAGTTTCCTATTTTATTTTTATTTTATTTTTTATTTTCCCTCTTTCCCCTTTTTACTTAGAACTAAAAAGGTAGGAGTGGAATTTAACCCCTTTCCCTTTTATCATTAAATTAGTAAAATTTATATTATCAAAAAGATAAAACATTTAATTCCCTCATTACATTTTATAACCACAGATTTCATTTTTATGAATAAATTAATTTCTTACTCCCTTCATGTTGCATATTTTATGAAGATCATAAGTATCACCTAAGTTGTTTTTATTTTAAATATTATTATTTATTTATTTAATTTATTTATTTTTTATTTTTTAAAGGTAGACTAAATTTTATCACTAGCGTAATTTAGACTTAGACCTTAGATTTTGTACTGGGCGACAATCAATTAGGGAAATTGTTTTAAAAATACGTAACACGTTAATTGTCCTAAGGCCTTCTAGGTTCATCCCTCTATCATCAACAACGTGACGTGCCCTTTAGGATGCACTAGGTGCTCCAAGTGTGCCACTCGCCTCATCTATTCCTTTGCGTGACGTTCCCTTCAGGACGTACTACGTGGTCCAAGGGTGCCACTCTCCTCTTGACTGATTGGTAGACATCAATAACCCCTGGAGTCAACACTTCGCCAAGTGAACTTGTGGGAGACTAAGGGATTTTAAGGAATAAGGCCCCCGCCTTATTGCGTGCCCCTTAGAATCATCGTGAGAAACTGTCGCAATTTTCCCTCATGGCATCGTGGGTCCTCTTGAACTAGGTAATCATTAACCTACATTTCAAGCCACGATGGGAGTGTTAGAAGGCTGTGGCAAGGCTGTTGTACACACCTCTCCCTCAACAGCTCTGGTAGTCATGTGTGACCCCTTTACTCCATATGTGAGTCTGGTCGGCAAGCTATCGTCATCCTGCATCATCAACAAATCATGTCAGAACATATCCACATCATATCATCTAATCAAATGCACTAATATCATAGTAAAACAATCAAACCCCAATGGCACACTCCCTGACTCGATCCAGAGTCCAAGGGGTTCCATCGATGCCTCCGCATACTCAAGGTCCAAAACTCTGTACACTCAGTAAAATCGAGTCAATAGCACCTGTCTATCTCAAGCGGTAAAACACCATGTCATCATCCCATAACGCCTCATAATCAAAATCAAAATTTTTAATAGCATAATAATCCGGATCACCTGCGAGAAAGTGTCATCAAAGAATAAGTTTTCTCTGTGTGCTAGAGTGGGATGTTACATACACCCCCTCTTGGTCTAAAATTCATCCTGAAGTTTCACAGTATATATGCTAAAATAAAGTGTTTCATAGTATCATATGTCTATCTATCAAACAAAAATGGAAACTGCTGGCGCATATCATATACGTCCTCCTAGGTCACCAAGTGCGGACTATAATTGTCCTGCTAGACCATGACCTGATCTATCGTTCGACGTCGTAACTGTCGAATGCGATGATCTAAGATGCAGACCGGCTCAGCCATGAGCGCTCCCTGGTCCGATACCTACAAGGAACTGATGTCAATAACATGTGTAGGATCACTAATATAATGTCTCAAAACAGATACATGAAAAACATCGTGCATACGCCTCAAAGAATCAGGCAAGGCTAGTCGATAGGTGTCGATAGGCCATGGGCCCCTTTCTCTCCACAATATCGAAAGGTCCCACAAACCTAGGGGAGAGTTTAGCTCCCTTCCCAAACTTGATCGAACTCTTATGCGGTTTAACCCGCAAGAAGACTCGAACGCTGACCTCGTAACTACGGTCGACATGGTGCACATCGACATAACTCTTCTGTCGATCCTGTGCTTCTTTAATCCTTTGTCTTATTGTTTTCATTTTCTCTTCCATTTCTTGGATCGCTTATGGTCCCACCAGGACCCTATCCTCAAGCCGATCCCAACTCAAAGGTGTCTGGCATGATCGCCCGTAAAGAAACTTGAAAGGCGCCATTTTAATGGTGCTCTGGTAACTGTTGTTGTAAGAGAACTCTACTAGTGGCAAGAATTCTTCCCAACGCTTTTATTAGTCCATCATGTACATGTGCAACATGTCCTCCAAGGTTTGGTTGGTTCGTTCGGTCTACCCATCAGTCTCCGGGTGATATGCAATATTAAAGTTAAGTTGGGTTCCCAAGGCCTCTTGGAAACTCATCCAAAATCGTCCAGTAAACACCGATCCTCAATTAGATATAATCTTCTTAGGTACGCCATGTAGCCTCACAATCTCACTGATGAAAACTCTAGCTATGTCAAGTGCCTGATATGTCGTACGCACAGGAATAAAGTGAGCACTCTTCGTCAGAGTGTCTACTACTATGAAAATCGAGTCATGCCTCCTTGCCATCAATGGCAATCCAACAATAAAATCCATCGAAATAACCTCCCATTTTGATTTTGGAATGACATGTGGTTGTATTAATATTGTTGGGTGTCTATGTTCAGCCTTTATCTGCTGACATTCTAGACATCTGGCCACATAGTTTACTATGTCGTCCTTCATTCCCTTCCAGAAGAATAAGGGTTTCAGGTCTGCCCTCATCTTCATGACTCTCGGATGAACCATGTATACCTCTCTATGAGCCTCGCTTAGGATCAACATCCTCAACTCATCGTTGGGTAGTACATAGATCTGACCTTTAAACCTTAATAAGCCATTGCTATCAAATGAAAATCCCTCAAATTGTGGTACCATCATTATGTTTTGTCCGATAAAACCCTCGACCTCATAGTACCAGTTGTCGTCACGCTGTAATGTTAGAATCTTTTCACGTAGATTCGTCTGAAGAGGCAACAACGAAAAGATGCATGGCCTCTGACTCAATGCATCTTCCACTCAGTTCACTGTTCCTTTTATGTAAGAAATCTCGAATTCATACTCGCTAAGAAATTTTGACCAATGTTGTTGTCATGCGTTCAGGTCACTTTGCGTAAATATGTGTTGTAGTCCACAATGGTCAGTCTTTAGTTCAAATTTTCGTCCAACAAGGTAGTGTCTCCAAACCTTCAAGGAATATACGATGGCTAATAACTCCAAATCATGCATTGCGTAGTTCTCCTCATGCCTTCTCAGTTTCCTCAAAATGTAAGCAATTAATCGTCTGTCTTGCATCAAGACTCCGCCTAATCCTTCCTTGGATGTGTTAGTGCATACCAAGAAGTCTACGTCCATGTCAGGGAACTTTAGTATTAGTGCGGTTTTCAACAATTCCTTGAGCCTCCGAAATGCTTCCGCGCATTTCTCAGTCCAAACAAACTTCTTGTTCTTCTTCTGCAATTCCGTGATCGAATTTGCTATCTTCAAAAATCCCTCAACGAACCATCGATAGTATCCTGCTAAACCCATGAAGCTACACACTTCCGGGACATTCGTTGGCGCAGGTCATTCCATAATAGCCTCTACCTTGGCTTGATCCATGACGATGCCATCATCGGAAATGACATGCCCTAAGTAGTGAATCTTCAATTGATAAAATGAGCATTTGGACAACTTCTCATACAATTTGTGCTCTCGTAAGCACTGTAGTACCAAGCGCAAGTGCTCGTCATGCTCCTCCGTCGTACGAGAGTAAATCAAAATATCATCAATGAACACTTGGACGAGCTTGTCCAAGTACTCATGAAACACCCCATTCATCAAAC
>JASDQU010736404.1:85821-96068 GCA_032191745.1 Picea mariana | reverse complement strand
TGACTTTCCTCTTGGTTCCTGTAGCCAACTACACTAACCAAGACTTTTCATGTTTGCTTCTTGATAAATGCAAACTTTCCACCACCCTAGGATCTACATAACTATGGCTAGCCCCTGAATCAATTAAAATAATAAATGGTTGGTTGTTAATCATACCTTCCACTTCAATCATGTGCGACTGAAATTCAACTTGCTTGTTGTCCAAGGTTGCATAGATCCTTGGCATTCTACTACCCATGTCCTCTACTGTTTCAGCTTGTTGAACATTATGGACAACTCTTGCTTTTCCATTTTTATGGGGACAATCTCTATACTTGTGGTTCTCTTTAGAGCCCCAACATTGAATGGGCATATGTCTCATCCTTTGTTCCCCCATTTCAGTCATTGTCGTCTCTCTAAACGATGGATGTCCATGAGGACTATTTCTGAAAAAATGAGGTTTGTTTCCCTTCTCCCGTTGTTCTTTCTTAAACTTCTTCTGGTCATCCCAAGCCTTCCGAAAGGTAGGATTTTCTCTTTGCTTCTCATATAAGCATTTCTCTCTTCTTATTGTTTCTTCCATAGTCTTAGGATCATCAATTGAATCTTGTCACTAATGGGAGGTGGCAGTCCACTCAGATACCTCTGAATCTTGAAGGCCTCATCTTTGATGAATGGAACATACTTCAGTAATTCCAAAAACCTTCGTTCGTATTCATCAATGGTCATGCTACCCAGCTTGAGTTCGAAGAAATCCTTCATCTTTCTATTATAGTATCTTTTAGTTAGGTTTTTCCTCTCGAAATACCCCTTGAATTCCTTCCATTTGATATCTTTCTCTGTAATGTGTTGCACCTACACAAGTTGATCCCACCACATGGATGAATTTCCTTTTAGTTGATACATCGCAATTCTTCCTTCTGCATGAGAGGAATAATTTTGTAGTTGGAAATATTTCCTCATGCCAAGCAACCATGTTTCGACATCTTCCTCTTATTTATATTCTCCATCAAACGTAGGAGGCTTAATCTTGTTCATCTCCCCTTTCAATTCATCCACTCCAGATCTTTAGTGTTTTTTGGTAGGGGATGGGCTTGAACTATTGTGTGCTTCCTTATCAGAATGCTTTGGGGAGCGACGACGATGTCTGCTACCACTCCTTGATCTTCTTTTTCTCTCAGGGGTCCTGCGACTCCTTGTTTTGCTTGAGTCACTCTCCTTTCTCAATTTATTTTCTATTCTTTCCAGATTCTTCAACATCCTTAAGTTGAATTCACCCTACCTACCCCTGACTTTCATGAATTTTCGGCTATCGACTTGGCGAGCCTAGGCTTCTCTCTGCAATCTTTTGATGACTTTCATCATATGTCCTTCCTTAACCATATCTTTTCCATGCCCATTGGAGTTCGATTCTTCAACTCCCAAGTTGACATTCCTTCCTTCTCTTTCGTTCTCTGAATCAGAGGCAATCAACACCTCTTCCATTTCTATACTCGGTGTCGATTCACGACTGTCCTAACACTCGTTGAACTCTGCACACACAACATGCAATCAACTGAAGTTTGAGATCTGTTCGGCTCTCTGAATTTTGAATGATAGCCCCCTCTTTTTTAGTCCCTAACCCATGCGATCACGGGTCATGACCAAACGCTAGACCACTAGGTGCTACCTGGATTTTCGGCCTTCAGAAATTTTTAAGGCACACAGAACTATCTCCCGGAGTTCCGATTACTGAATTCGCGAAATCGGGTTGATCAACGGTCCACATTTACTCATCCTCCAAAGGATGAAATCCACTATGGTCTTTTCGTCATCAAAGTTTTCGGGATTTCGAGATTTCAGGGTTTTAGGTTTCAGGGTTTTGGTCCCGGAGGTTCTCCCACTCTCTTTCCTCTCCAAATCCCGACTCCTAAACTTTTGATCTCTCTCTCCTTGGGCCCATAGCACAACTGTCGCTAACCATAGTGGTGACATGCGGTGTACTTAAGAAGTTCCACGTTACCTTCAGTGACATCATCAGGTCCCACCATGCTCACTTTTATTTTCGACCCACTGGCACGTGGTACACACCCATGTGTACACTTCCATCTCAGTGACGTCAACTCGACCCACTACTTCGACTCTTCAGGATTTCGTGATTTCGGGATTCAAGAGTTTATGCATCAACACAATCCACTTCTCTCGACAACCAAACTCCCGAAATTCCGAAATTCTTCTTGGACAATTAACGGTCCAGATCTCTCCTTGATCAATGGTTGTGATCTAATCGAAAATTCATGTTTTCATGAATTCTCATGAACTTTCCCTTTGACCTTTTCAATTCATGAGTCAGTGAAAGGCCGATCTCTCTCCACGCGTCCTTTTCGATGGACGGTCCTGACCAATTCAAGATTTTGGGTATCGTGATTTCCACACACCTGTGCAACTCCAAAGGGTTTTAATCCTTGTGCACGTTCTCCAGATCTGACGGTCATGAGGGTTCTCCTTTCCTCCCGGACAGATCCAATGGCTCCAACAGTTCTGGTGTGGAGTTCTCTCTCTCCATGGTCAATTACCACGATGGCAGCAGTTTAATCTGGCGCTACTCTTCCTGAGCTTCTTAACACAACCAAGTAACTCCTTGGCCCTCAGATACATTTGGAGGTCTGAAATTAGTCGTCTAGACCCAATTTCTTCTAAAAACCTCGATCCAAAGACCACTTATTAGACCCAACTAGGCTCAGCATTGAAACTAGGCTCTGATATCAAATTGTAACACTCCCCGCCCGTCATCCCACTAGTCGAGCAAACGCTACTATGTGGAACAACATCATTCTCTTAATTAATTAATAATCATGCATTTAAATAAAATTAAACACAATTAACTCAGAGTAAACACAAGATTACTGCTAACATAAATAATCCCTGGCATTAACAGTAATTCATATGCACAAGCAAAATACATGATACATATAAGCATCACAGGCATGCAAAACATAATATTAAGCATAAGCTGATACTTATCTTTGAAACCATGGTAATTCCACCAACTACGTGCAGGCCTTCCACGAACCTCCCAGCCTTAGACCACGCTACTCATCACTCTCAGCAATAGGTCACCCCTGAGCTGGGACTAAGATCCACCCAAGGCAAGGAAACCTAGTCTAGGTTGAGGTTACAGGGAAAACTGCACAGGATAATCGAAAGGATTCTTCCCAGGATGTCGTCTTACACCCACTACTAACAAAATCTCATTCCCCACATGCCTGTTCTGCCCGGGAGTATACACCTTCACAAGCACAGTCTATCGGTGCTTCACCTCCTTCTCTAGGCCTCGGCAATAGGCCGGATCAGGAATTCTCAGAGCTTTGAAGCTGGTGTTGGAGTCTCTCTAGGGAAAAACCACTTACCAATAGACTCTCTCACCTGGAGGGAGTTGCTCATAGGCCTAACAACCTGCCTCTTCAAACACGGGCCTGACAACCCGCTTCTTCAACCCAATTTCTGCAAGGTGAGGATAACAACAATAGTAACTGGTCAATTCCACTCAAGAAAAACAGAGGGTAGCAACCCAAAGAAAGTTCGAGTACAAACTCGACTCTGCAAGAGAGAATGGGTTGGGCTCACTGCGTACACATGTGACACGGTTCAATCTGTGGGTTTGTCATTGGTTTCAGGGTGTGTGATAAGGAATTAACGTAAAGGTCGAAGACAGACTCAAACGGTTTAGATGACTGATACCTCGGCCTCTCAAGAAAACATTACGGTTTTTTGGTTTCCAAGCTGCGTGAGGGTATGCAGAGGTCGAATAAAGGGGCCACCTGATTCACGATTCAGATAATCGACGATCGAATGGAGGAGGAACCCCCAACATGGCTCAACTCAACAATTTTAATTGCATGTGCTTGGGTTGACACTTGTCACCCATGAAGCTCGTTCCTTCCCATTTGGAAGTCACTCGTCCTTCCAAAGAACTTAGGATAAAACATCACATTTCACATGGCTTTTGGAATAATATTAAAATATTATTTCCTAGGACTTAAGCCCCTAGGCTCAACACTTAGCCTCTCTTCTCAACCTTCCAGCCCCTAATCCCTTACCCACTTTGTGGAAACTTAGTCCCCCATCACTCATTCATCGTGGTCGGTCTGCACGCAATGGTTTTTATATTTTTATTAACGTTCTGCATGATTACATATACAAAATAAGGCTCCCGGCCTTAACACTTAATCTCTCCGGCCTAATAACACATAAGCCCACCAGCTTATATAAACTTGGCTTACCAGCCTATAAAACATAATTGCAATTCATAATGCAAGCTTTATACTTCATAGACATGATTTACAATAGGGCTCAGTCTTGGGGTCATTACACCAAGGATGAGTACATCATCCCCGAAAAGTAGATGTGAGATGAAAGTGCTTACAACGACTTTTAGACCTTGGAAGGTTATGGATTCCACAGCTTGTGTTAATAACCTACTAAAAACTTCAACAACCCACAAGAAAGGTAGAGGAGACAAAGGGCATCCCTGTCACAGACACCGATGGCATTTAAAGAAATTTGTTGGAACTCCATTAACTAAAACAGTCATGTTGACTGAGGTGATACAACCCATAATCCACTATGAAACACACAAATTTAGTCTGATCTGGTCAAGGAGTAATATGAGAAATTGCCAAGTGACGTTGTCATAGGCCTCTTTTAAGTATAGTTTTAGAAAAATATAGTTTTGTTTCTTTGTCTTTGTTGTGTGGAGGCACTCTTGTGTAATAATTTTGGAGCCGGAGGTCACCCCTGGATTGCTAGCAGGAGTAGAGCCAGACGCCCATCAGTTTATTGTCACGATTTGTTTTAAAAGGGTGATCGAACGGAAGGAAACTCCAGACAGTATCGTCTCAACTCAGAAACTGGGCCAGGCATGCACAAACGAGTGAGGTCTTGATAAACTTCAAATAGTGAGTTGTAGTAAGGGTGAGTAGATGGAAGACTTCATAAGAAGGGTGCAAGGGTCTGTTATAGGCATCAGGCTTCTAACAGACGATGAAAGCAAGCATCTGAAAACAAGATCATCTTACTTCCAAACACGGGGAACCAGAGAAACAACAATGCAACAATAAATCCTTTACCATAACATCACTGTATAATTCAAGCGAATCATTCGATCATGAACTCTCCAGCATAAGATGAAAACAGAGATGAAAAAGRGAAACTDTTTKTTATAAACCAAGAAGTCTCAAACACAKATACATAACCARGAATCYAKAATGTCATGAAAAMTTTACAGTCRGGAGCKTAGCTCTACCATCGATAGATACGAAAATGGCAAAAATGCCTACATATACTCAAAACAACAATAGCAGCGGAACCAAGAAACTGCATTGAAAGCTTTGCGTCTGCATGGCTTCTGACATTCTGCAGCCGCAATCTTTGAATAATCGTGCAACTTATGGCATACGCGATCGATCTTCTGACAGTTATATCGACGAATCGATGTGCCTTTAATTCATTGTAGGACGTCCCCATTATGGCGGAGACGATGTCTAACCACCACCAACCGCCTCAATAACTGCTTTTTTGGGATCGAGGACAATCTGGCCAACTTAGCACTTCGGGATATGGAAGACTTCTCGCGCTGCCACTTGGAATAACTGAATAGCTTGAGGGACAGGCATGGAGGCCATCGCAGAGGATGAGGTGCATGATGCGGGTGGTGACGTTGGATTACGAGGACGAGAGGGAAATGGTGTGGTGCGGGGAGAGCGACAGAGGAGGGCACACGGTGGAAGAAAACAGGTGGACGGGAGGAAGATGGGAGATAATGAAAGTGCTCCTTAGCGAGAGGCTGACGTGAAAAGGAGCGGGACCCGTGGCAAGTAACGAGTGGATGGTGAGAAGAAGGTTAGACCACGCAGACCAAAGAGGGGAGGTGAATGGATGACACACGGCAGCAGGGGAAAGTTGGAAGGGGAGATGACATGATGGGAGAAGGGCCCACACTAGTTAAGCACTGGACAGCTGAGAAGGACGGGGCTGCACGAGCATCGTCGATCTGAGCGCTGTGATCTCGACCGTGGGGAAGCTGCATCAGTGATTCTGGACCCCCCCCTCCGCTTAAAGGTAGAAAGGCAGGGGGGTCCGGAATGGTCTTCGTCGCTGTTGATCCGGGCGCTCTGATCTGAGCCGTTGGAGAGGTGTGCCCCCGATTTCGGACCCCCCCCCCTCCGCTTAAAGGTAGAAAGGCAAGGGGGGTCCAGAATCCAACGCACGTCGTTGATTCAAGCGCGCGAATCTTGGCCACTCAAACTTGATTTTCATTTAACACAGGAGCATTCGCACCAAAAATTAGGACAAATGGGTTTTTTAACCCTTTCTTTCGCATTCTAACCCCCTTTACAAGAACTATTGCTAACATTTGGCTCCATGGGGGATAGAGTCGTCCCTATGATGCTCTAAGAACTCTTTTGCAGACTTAGTGCCTTTGTTGTTGGGCTATGGAGTCATTTATTAGTCTAAAAAGAAACAAAATAGAAACAATATTTACAAAACAAAACAAAAAGAGTCGACTGCGGCTCACAGAAAACATTTCTTTAAGAAATGCCCATTAACTGGGCCACTGAAAACTTCATTGCCTTCCAGATCCTGCAACCTGTAAGTGTTGTTTGAAAACACTTCAAGGATCTTGAAAGGCCCGAACCAGAGGGCATCAAATTTACTGTGTTTTCCCTTTTCCTGCCTGGGTGCATCCCATTTGAGCACCAGATCACCCTGCTCAAATTCTTTCTTTTTGTTCTTTCTGTCAAAAACCTGCTTGATTTTCTGCTGATGATTATAGGCTCTTTCTAGGACCTGTTCTCTGATCTACTGCACTTCCACCATCTGATGAATTCTTCTGAGCACATGGTTGGGTTCTCCCTCATAGTCCTGGAGGAGATTGGCTACAGGAAAGGCAAGCTGAGTGGGGAAAATGACCTCTATTCCGTAAACCAGTTGGAAGGGTGAGAGACCCAGGGATTTCTTTGTTGTCACCCGATCAGCCCAAAGAGAAAATTTGAGTTTTGAGTCCCAGGCCTCTTCATTGTCCTCCAGTAGCTTCTTAATAAGCTTGATTAGGATTTTGTTAGAGGACTCTGCCAGCCCGTTTCCCTGAGGATAGTAGGGAGAGGAGTGAATCAGTGAAATCCCAAATTGTTCACAAAATTTGATCAAAGTCTCAGAGCTAAATGGGGAAGCATTGTCAGTGACAATCTTGCTAGGGCAGCCAAATATAGCTATGATGTCTTCCAGGAAGCTGATGATTACTTTGTGAGAAGTGATTTTGATAGGGACAACTTCTATCCATTTAGTGAAGTAGTCAGTTGCTATTAGAATCCATCGATGCTGACCACTTGAGGGAGGATGAATTTCCTCGATGAAGTCCAATCCCCACTACTGAAAGGGTGTTGAGACCACCATAGGTTTCAATGGCAGGGATTTGAGTTGTTGCTTCCCTGAGAATTTCTGGCATTTAAGGCAAGCTCGAATTTCCTTGCAGACATCAGGAAATAAGGTGGGCCAGTAATACCCGGCTCGAAGGATCTTGTGAGCTGTCATCTTCTAAAAATAATGGCCTCCACAAAGGCTACTATGGAAGTCAAATATAACTCTCTGGGCCTGCTGCGGGTCCAGACACCTTAGTAATACCCCCAGAGGGTCCTTCCAATACAAAGCTTGGCCAATAAGACAATACCTGACAGCTTTGAGCTTTAAAGCTCTTGCCTTGCTTTTCTCCATCCCATCAGGAGGTCTCAACTCTTGCAAGAAATACAAGATATCTTTGTACCAGGGGCATGCTGCTAGTGGCACAGTTCTTTGGGAACCCCTGTTGGACGACTCAGCTTGCTCATTGATAAAATTGATTTCCAAGGCTTTATAATTGGATTTAGCCAGAATCTTGGCCAAACCCTACCCCTTTATTAGCTTGGTGGGCTTGATTTCCAGGTCAAATTCTAGGATCTTGGCGATCCATTTACCTCTTATTCCGTCTATGTCAGGCTGTGTAAGAATGTCCTTCACAGAGGTTGAAGGGGCATATGCAATGATCTTTGAGTGTAAGACATAGACCCTGAAAGCTTTGAGAGATTTCACCAAGGCATAAGCCTGCTTCTCCATGATCTCGTACCAGATCTCTGCATCTCTCAGCGACTTGCTAAAGAAAGCAATAGGCTGCTCTTGCCCTTGATCGTTTTTCTGCAACAAAACTGCCGCTACTGTATCACAGGAAGCAAAAGAGAATATTAGAAATTATTTAGAATAATCTGGACTGATTAGCACAGGAGCCTCAGTCAGTGCCCTTTTTATTTGGTCAAAAGACTTCCTGGGTTCAGCAGTCCATTTCACTTCATTTCCCTTTCTGAGCATGGCTATGATGTGCTTCACCAGCTCAGCAAAATTTGAGACAAACCTTCTCAGAAAATTAATCCTTCCCATAAATGCTTGGACCTCCTTTTTAGACCTGGGAAGTGGCAAGGCCTGAATTGCTTCTACCCTGTCAGGGTCAATCCTCACCCCCTCTGCTGAGACTATATGGCCTAACAACTTCCCTTCTTGCATAGCAAACAATGATTTCTTGGGATTTAGGGAAAGACCAAACCTGCGACACTTCAGGAAAACCCTCTTCAAGTGGTAGTGGTGTTCTTTATCAGTCTTGGAGAAGACTGTTATGTCATCTAGGTAAATCACCACAAACTTATCTTTCTCCCCGATGAAGGCTATTTCCATGGCTCGTTGAAACGTTGCCCTTGCGTTCATCAACCCGAACGACATCTTGGCATACATGAATGTGCCCCAAGGAGTGGTGAAGGCTGTCTTTTCTCTGTCTTCAGGCATGACTGATATCTGATTATAGCCGGAAAATCCATCAATCATAGATATCCTAGATGCACCAGTGACCTTCTGCAATATATGTTCCATGTTGGGCAGGGGGTAATTGTCCTTTCTTGAACTCCTGTTTAGGTTCCTGAAATCGACACACAGTCTAATTTCTCCGCTCTTCTTTCTCACTGGGACCAAATTGGCTACCCAGCTGGAGTATCTCAAGGGAACTATGATTTGGGCATCCATCATCTTTTTCACCTCTCTCTCCATGACAGGTAGCAACGTAGGATTTATCTGTCTTAACTTCTGCCTGAAAGGTCTAGCCTCCTCTTTTACTGGGATCTTGTGCTCAATGACTGACGTGTCATATGTCTTGAGGTCTTCATAGGTCCACGCGAACACATCAGCAAACTTCTTCAGCAGCTCAGTATATTCAGTCCTCTGCTCCTCGGTCAAACTCCTTAACAGCTTGACAAACTTGGGCTCCTCCGGTGTGCCTATGTTGCACTCAGTTGTATAAGCATCATCTCCTGAAACTCTCCCTCTTACTTCCACATCATTCCCATCGAACAACCTTTCTAATAGGATCAGACCTCTTGGTATGTGATTGCTAGGAAGTTGAATAATCTGATGATTAGCAATTTCGTTCATCAACTCCCCAGGGTGATGGTCGTCTTTCGTGTCAAGGTCCTCATCTATGTGCAATGCAGAAAATTCATCAATGGAGTGGAGGAATTTCTCGATCTCCTGATCATCCTCAAATACCTTCCAATGTCTGACATTGTCAGGTACAGCGGGCCTGGATCTTATCTCGACCTCAGATTGGGCAGTGGGTAGCGCCGAAACTTCATGCAGACTAGCTGAAAAGGCTAGAAAGTCGGCTGGAGCATTTTCTTCCCTTGGAATGAAAGATATGTTGAAAGCTAGGAAGAAAATGTCAATTAGATCCCATACCTCGTTCCTGTAATTCTTGAGTCGAGGGTGCTTAGCCTGATAAACATTTTTGACCTGCTGGACAATCAATTCTGCATCTTCAAACACAGCTATATCCTTGATTTCCATTTCCTCTGCAGCTCTTAATCCCAGCGCCATAGCTTCATACTCTGCCACATTGTTGGTGACTTCAAATTCCAGCTTATATGACAGAGATATGATCTCTTGAGAAGGGGATTTGAATACCACCTCGGCACCTGCTCCTATACTGGAAGAAGCTCCATCAAAGAACATCTTCCAAATAGAAGTGGTTGGAGAGGGCATCTCTGGATTAGGACTGGGCTGCTTTCTGATCTGCAAAGGGGCCTCAGAAGTCTCAGTGACCTGTAACAAGCTAGACCCTAAGTCAGTGTCTAAGGCATAGATGGGATGATTAGTGGGGTTTGCTTCATCACTGACAATGTAGGCTAGCTGGGCTTCTCTGTACAATCTCCTATGTT
>JASDQU010736404.1:55879-67230 GCA_032191745.1 Picea mariana | reverse complement strand
GTTATGTTGGACAAAAGAATAACAGTCCCAATACATGTTTTGATAATTATGAAAGAAATACACTTGATACAATAGAGTACATGGCATTTGACAAAAAATGGATATACATTTTTATTACCATCATATATAAAAGAACAAAATATTATAGTTTGGGTTCCTTAAGCACCAGAGTCTCCATAACTAGTCTAAACACGGACTTAAAAGTACTACTTGAACCATCCGCAAGTGTGCATGGATCGATGAAGAAAAATTGGAACTCGAATGCATTTTGTGGACGATTAATCTTCTTCAATAAGTGCACTTCTTTTTCCAACCTGCAAAAGAGTAATAAATAAAATTATAAAAGAGTTAAAGCTTACTTATCTAAGATCATGATTGAAGATCAAAGGGTCTTCATTGCTTTGTAAAGTAGACGATCCACGAACTAGGAGGGGATATGGATGCGTGATCCTTCTGATAGGTTACCTCACAAGAAAAAAGGGACCCATCATCAGTGTATCAACATGAGAGAGATAATTACTTGCATTAGGAATGGAAAACATAAAAAAAAAATTGAACTCAAAATTATAGAGAACAGATTTAGAAAAGATCAAACTGGAATCATGGTACAAATATTCTACATACAATCAGTATTGTTCAAATACCCAACCCTTACATAAGGCCAAAGAATGTTGTAAAAAGACTATTGTACTAAAAACAAATTTATTCTTTCACACAAACATAATCTCGTCAAAGTTAGGGCTTACAGTAAAGAAAGAATGAAAATTTAAATAGTAACAAATACACACATAATGAAATATGGAACAAGTTATATATATGAACTAAACACATTAAGAAGTTAAATTGTGATCTGGGTGTACAAATGTTTCCTAGTGAGAATCTTTCCTTTAAAATTTAAATGTGTTAAACAAAACCCTATGATTTTTGTGCCTTGAATATTCATCGGATGAAGGGAATTTGATTATATGTTTCATTTATAACCAAATAAGAAGACCTTGTATGTTAAACAAGGTTTTTGCATGCAAAACTAGCTCAGAATTAAACGGGTTAAATTATAGCAGTTGATCTAATAATGAAAAGGGTGAGATTGAAATACCCATGGGTATTAACAGAGACCTGGAGTAAGTTTCCTTCTCAATAAGGAGTCGTCTTAACCACTATTTTCATGCAAGTAAGTGTTGTTTCAGTGAATAAGGTTCTTCCACCTTGTCATATAAATTATAAAGTGAAATCATGAATTGTATACACAATGAAAGTATCGAATTCTGATAACGTATTCACTAAGAGTTTTAAATTGTAAACGATCAAGTCTGGGACTGGCTTAACTACTTTCAGCATCAACCTTCACCCAGGTCTCGAATATTTTAGATCCCCCTTACATAGTAACCCCGAATAAAGGCCATGGGTCTTGTACCCTGTGTAGTCTGAACACCCCGTGTAAATAAAGAATACAAAGAGTAGTGGTATTACAAAGAAATTATATACAAATATTATCTTTCCACAAAGAATTACACAATGCTTAGATGGAGGATAAAACCTACAAGAAATTATACATAGAGACTATTTTTCCACAAAGAATTACATGATTCTCATATGGAGGATTAAATATACAAATAAATTATACAGAGAGAGTATCTTTTCCACAAAGAATTTCATGATGCTCAGACGGAAGATAAAACCTATAAATAAATTATACATAGAGACTATCTTTTCCAAAGAGAATTATAGGATGCCTAGATGAAGGATAAAACCCACAAATAAGTACTTATAAAAAAATACTATTCTTCCGAGAGAATGCATGATGCATAGATAGAGGAGGAAACCCATAGAAAGTATGTCATATTTATATACGCAAAGAAAACTATGATTCAGAAAAATATTCGATGTATAGATAGAAGATATAATAAATAGGGAGTGCACTGTACTTAAAATAAACATATTTTTCATTTCTAAGAGAGAATACATCGCTTAGATAAGGAGGTTACAGCAAATAGAGCGTATATTTACACCAGACAATGAACGTTTTTCAAACGGTTTTGAAAAGGAATGTAATTTTTCCCAGGAAGGGATTTGCAACGAGCACAACCGCAAGGGAACAACACTTCATAATAGAAGAATTTGTCTAAAATTTCATAGAGGGATATAGTTGAGTACTTATTCTGTCGTGGGGTACTTCACAGAGCCGAATACCATCTCCAAGGTCAAATACTTCATAGAGCCAAATACTACCTACAGGGTTGAATACCATCACAGGGCCGAGTTCTTACACCTATTGCAAAGTGTAGATAGGAAAATGACCAATCAGAATAGACTCGTGAGAATAGTTACGAAGGAAGTAATGAAAGATTGAATCCCTAGAGGGTGGGGAGGAGTGTCGCGTACACCACCCATTCCTGCCTGTTTGAATTATCTGAAGTGTCAATCCCACAGTATGAATTTCTCTATAGTGGCAGGCCTAGAGGGTACTAGGTTGGTCGGTTTTCCATTCATGAACTCTCCCTAGAGTAAATGCCAAGACCAAACTTCGGCCTAGGTCCAAAACAACCCAGCATCCATGTAAACCTATTATCAAATTCACTTAATTATTGGAGTAGACAGGTAACCAAAATGTTGGGTTTGTTAACTGCACACTGGTACCTTCCTACCTAACTGCTACTATATATCGTATGCTACCCATGAATATGCTTTGGAGGGTGTTTATTATGGTATTTTATTTTTGTATGGTAAGGTATTCACCCTAGCGCGAGAGCTATAGTCTATGGTGGTTATGTCTTCTAGTCCATTAGGGTCATAAAATCATAGTTACTTTTCTTACATGAAGACTTTACAAAGTAAATCCTTAAATTCATATCATAGGTTAAAAAATTTGATATGGTCAGTATGGGTATGATGCAATCTCATTATATGTGCAATAGACCTTATACTAGGGACATGTTAGCACTAGTTAACCTTTAAAAATGTAATAAGATGCAAGAACTTCAAGTACAATACCAGGATATCATAGATTAGGAGTTAATCTAATGAAAGTGCCATGAATTTATAGTAGTAGTAAGTTTTATTTGGACACTAATACCTCTCATAGATCCTTCTAGTATGGTTAGTCTAGCTGAGTGAAATTTTTATAGGCTTAAACAATGAATTAGAATTTTTAAGGATATATATTCTTGTGTCATGAAGGTTCAATGAATTATACATGTTATTTTCCTGATCAATAAAAAAAAATATTTTTGCGAATTTTGGGGTACATTACAATCGACATACAAATCCCCGAATTCATCTTCATGGCTATAATCCCTTTGTGCATATTCCATGTTTTTTAATTTCTCGGTTGATGTTTTCCTTCTCTAATCACTGCTAACTCTACAAAATGTGTAGGAAATAAGATTTTTTAGACGAATTCATGAGACAACTTCGTAAAAACCATGCACCATTTTTTCATAATACTTTATTTTGAATCTCGTGCACACACTAGTATTCAACATGTATCAATGCATGATGTCAATATTTAACATATACACGAGGTATCAATATTGCACATGCACAACAAATGTTTTTCCTCGTAGCCCCAATTTTTAGTGCGCACACCCACACACCATTTTTTACTATGCATTTCCAACATCACACCCTACAATGTCAAAAAATTGAGTGCGCACAATTGCACATTCTTAATTTATGCACACCATGGCCATTCTATAATTCCAAATTGAGCCACTTTCCAGTCTATTTTTTTCCTCAAGTAGATACTTGACTCATACAGGATGAGTGTTGAAATTGGAGCTCAAATACCATAATGTAACATCCCTCATGATGAGCACCAAACAAATTACTTAATACCAATATTTAACATTAGCCATCTTACTACTGAACAATTCTACTCCAAAATCCAGTGCAGATATTATACTCTATAACATTAGTCTGTGAAGATTTGCTCAACCCCAAGATGAGTCACGCCACCCAAATTGTCCTCTTATGATACAAATTATATCAATGAAACAAACTGAATACGGTTTCACACACAAGAAAACTGAGCATGCAAATTTTCTACGCATGTAATCCACTCTGAACATTTGTTCACTATTGTGCCTACAACCGTGTTGGCATCACATGCCAATTCATTTTTCCTTGTGTGCATGGATTGCTTCCCTGTGCGCACAATAAAATCCAACCTCTTGTTCACACAGAGTATTTCCCTATGCACATGACCATTCTATACGTTCTCGGAGACTCATAACCAATATCATAAGGTTAACTTAATAGGAAAACTAAGAACAACTATCATACGCATGCACAACTACAAATGCTGACTATCTGCACCACACTTACATGTGCAAGCAACATTATACATAACAACAACAATTACTTATATGAAAAAACATACAATAATTAAACCAATATTAAACACATATAATTAAGCATACAATATATGAGACAAACACATAAAGACACTTATGTTTTATGAAAAGTCATCAAATTCATGTAGAACTCATATGTTCCTCTAAACCATAGAATTTGTTCCTCATATACTTTCAACAACATTTCACCCTTGATTTGGGGAATAACTCCACTAGGGAAAAGGGTTCCTCATGCGAAGCTAAGGTATGTCAATCAACAGGATTTTTCAATCCGATGTGCCACTATTGCAGCTAGACTACAGTCCCTCCTTCCCCACATACCTATCACACCCATGGAAGTGTGCCCCTTCTTTTCTCAACATTCCTTCGGCCGCCCCACTTCCCTTCCATTTTTCTATCAACATGGTTTACAAGAAGTCTCAGAGCTCTAAAAATAATTCCCAATGCACTAGGGAACAATTCCCAAAAAATTCTCACCTGGAGAGAATTATCATGCACGTGACAACCTACCTCCTCTATAGAAAATTTCTCACCTAGAGAGACTACTCATAGACCTGACAATCTTCCTCTTCAAAAAAAAATACCCCATGGTTACAATATATAATCAAATCCCTTAGAATATTTTCTCTATAAGTAAGGTAATAGTCATCATTTCTCATATGGTCTAACCCCCTTCTGTACATGACAAAATTTATGAATAATTTTCCCGAAAAGAATGAGTTCCCTCAAAATACACTAAGGCCAACAATACATATTTCATTCCTTAAGTCAATTGTTTTCCCTTTTCTGGTGGAGTTACTCCCCCATATTGTTTCATATGATCTCTCTTCATGAATTGATGTGATATCACTAATAACTTGAGTATGAGTAAATTTTACATGGATAGTCACGCTGGCCTATTTTCCTCATGTCTAACCAGCCTCATANTATATATATATATATATATATATATATATATATATATATATATATATATATATATATATAACTCTGCTCGATGAGCACTTCTAGGTAGCATGCTCACACTTACTCAAGTGCGCAGAACACCGTCAAATGTGTGCACCCTTCCTTTGATGTGCAATTATGCGCACTTACATAGGTGTGCACATCACTATCAAATGTGTGAACCCATCCTTTGATGTCCAACCAAGCACACTTACCCAGGTGCCAACATCGCTATTAAATGTGTGCAGCCTTTCTTTGATAACAATCCTCACACTCTTCTTAGGTGCATGCAAAACAAAAAGAATTGTACTAGCAGCTCACTAGCGTATGTGTACATTTATATTTACAATTGGTACCAATGAATCACCATCCTATATGTACAATTACAAATGGATTCATATTAGGTACATTAAAGGGTGACACCTTCTCTTTAGTAAATACTCGATTTTATGACATTTAGAATAGCGCAATGATGTCTTGCATGGAAACCTCGGTATTATAACAAATTCTTGCAAGCTCACCTTGGGATCATCAGTAGGAGGGCACACTCATGATGGAATCATCACTAGGAGGGTGCACTCACCTTCGAATCATAACCAGAATGGAAATGTTGACATGCATGAGGATAGGAGGGCCCACCACATGTGCATGAATGATAATCACTCCACTCTAGTTGTCCAAACTAGTTAATTGATGACTCCATGATCGATTACCTAGGACTAAATGGCAGTTCACACATGATTTTCTCAGTTATTCTCCACATCTCTCTCACATCACTACTACGGCGTGTTGTTTTATCCATGTAGAGTATAACATGTTTATTTTTCTATTCTCTCACATGGTTGATACAATTATATATTGTATGTCTCCAATTCTTCTCTTCTTCTCTCAAATTTGCAAGTTTCGTGTTCATTGTTTCTAGCTAGATTCTTTATGCAGGTTTCAACCCAATTTCACAATGTTGTCTTGTAAAAGGTATAACATTGACTGATTAGGGAAGGGGACAATGAAGCTATGGAATGACTAACTTGAGTAAGCGTAATTTAGATGGATAATGAAAGGGAATTAGTTTCCTTCCTACCTTCTTCTTACTAGGTAGATAATGTGGAATGTTAATGAATAATAAGGACTATACACCCAGGCCACTTGACGATGAATAATATGAATTAATCCATAATTAAATTCTATAATGAGTACCTATTATGGATCCAATATGGAGATTTTCAATTTTAGTTTGCATTAAACTTCAATGTACTACTAGACAATATGAGTGTGTTCTCTCACTTACTATATCAACAACGTTACTCCAATCCTTGTTTCAGGTCTGTATTAAACCCAATTCCTTCAAGAAAAATAATATGTCTCGATGATATATGTAACAAAATTTTGATTAAGTTTGATCGATTTTCTTTATTCATCAAATTTCAATTCAATCCAAACAAGAAACAAAAAAAGAATTATTGATTGATAACTATGAATGTTAATATGGAAGCAACTTCAATATACAAAACATGATAATTAGTTCATCTTCCAAAATAGAAACAAGCAATTAGTTCCAGATGTATTTATAAATTAAAACACCATGGATATGGTTTTATGAATTGGCATAAGGAAAGACCTGTTCCCAGGGGTTTTGTACAAAAATTAGGAGTATATTATTTGAGTCCTTCACTCCAATGGTAAGATTTGACACCATGGAGATTGTGTTGGAAATTGTTTTAGAAAACAAGTGAATTGTATTTCAAATGGATGTAAAATTTTCATTTTTAGATAGTATGTGGGTGAATAAGTCTATGTGGAACATCCAATAACCTAACAGATCAACGGAAGAGATTAATATTTGTAGTTGAATTTCTATGTTTACTATTAATTCCACAATTTGGTGTTAGTTCACTATTGTATGGATACCTTTTTTTACCCTTTTGTTGCATTTCCTGGTCATCCCATGTATACCATTGTAAACTAGGTGCCCATATTGGCCACTCGAATACATCATTAATCTCTTGGAATGATGTTTATTGTTTATTGAATTAGCTATGTATGCACATTGTAATTAAAATTTTAAACAATAGTTGCATGTTGGCCTTCGAATGGTAATTTTATGAAGGAAGGAATTTCCTACACAGAGTAAGATGGTCTCATTTGCATTAAATATAAATGTAACCGGTTCCATATAAAGGTTAAATTGAAGAAAAATAATGTTTATGTCTTAGACAAGTAAGAGATGGGGAATTATGCTTCCTTTTTAGTATTTTTTTTTAATTTTCTTAATGTTTTGAAAACTAGGTTTAAAGATTTTTTGGGTTAAATATTTTTGAAAAAAAGATAAATACACAATAAAAAATGAAGTTTCTTTAAAATGGAAAATTATGACGATGGTAAGTGTGCAGAAGTGAATCCACTCCTACTTTGATGGTTAAAATAAAAGACATGAATATTAAACTTTCTTTCTAGAAAGAGTTACTTGTTGAGAAATATTTTTTTAAGTGGAACCAAAATTCTTCATACACTTGATGGAATGAAGATCCTTATTCCTTATTTAAAGGGAAGAAAAAGTTAAACCAGAAGAAAGAGAAAAAGAAAAAAAATGTTTATTATTTCTTAAGAACAAAAAATATATATATTTTATCTCTATATTTTTGTAAATGATATCTTTATTTAAAAAATTAGAAAAAGTTAAACCATAAGAAAGAGAAAAAGAAAAAAAATGCTTATTATTTCTTAAGAACAAAATATATATATATTTCATCTCTATATTTTTGTAAATGACATCTTCATTTAAAAAATTTCAACATTTGTAGTCACTCTCTTTTATATTCTCTAATAAATATTAGAATAAATTAAATTCTTTTTTTAAATGAAAAATGAAATATTTTTAAGAAACCTTTTCAAGTATTACAAAATCTCCTCTCTTCTTACACTCTGATACCATCACATAATAATCATTTTATATTTTTACCATTACATAATAATCATTTTATATTTTTAATAAGATTATAATATTGATGATGATGATGATGATTAATGTCGACTAAGACCGAATTGGTCTATCAGACCTTAAGAGGGTAAGTGACTACTTGTGATTCTTTATAATTTTGTTTTTGTGCTCAAAAAGCATTAAGAGAAGCTTTCCAACATCACCATATTTTTGTTCAGTTAAGAGGTTAGGAAAGTTGGTAGTGGAACAAATATTTTGAAAATGCGATCTATTATGGGTATAGGCTCGATGCTCTAAGAGAAAGTGATTTTCATCTTCAATCTTATTAGTGTCACAAATGTGACACACTCCTTCCTCCATTGGATTTTTAGGAATTGATCAATGCCCAATTTCACTATAGAGCTCATCAAAATTTGATCTTATCTTAGCAATGCCTATTATTTTCTTTACACTTGGAAAAATAGATAGATAATTTTGATCTTTTAGATTAGGGTTAATTACATCCTTATAATACCATGAATTTTTTTCCCTCTAACTCTTTATCACATCACATTTACTCAATTTTTTATTTCACAATTTTTTAATAGTATCTTTATTTTGAAAAATGGTGTCTTCCATGATTCCCCAATAGTTTAGCCGAGACTGGTCATCTTTATGCCATACTCACTTGAGTCAATGGTGGTTGTGACTCCATTTTGAAGAAATTTTAGGAAGCCTCTTATCTTCGTTGTTGTTTAACTTGTTCTTATACATTAGGTATCTAGTCATAGCCATGGTCTTAATGGGGGAAATGCTTGTTTCTAAGAGGAGGATGGGATAGGGCATATTTTCTTTAATTTTGAGATTATAGGTTATAAAATTCTGTTGTATTTTATTTATATTTCTCTAGGATTCTTGAGAGATAGTGAAACCCCAGAATTCACATCCATAAAGAAGAAAAATTATAACAAAAGCCTCAAAAAGGAGTTTCTTCTTATCCCAACTCCAAAGATTAGCTGATTTACAAATTTTTTCAAGCTCATAATAAGATTTTCATCCCCCAATAATCCTTTTCTCAATGCTATAATTCCAATTGTGCTTGTGGTGAATATCAATTCAAATATATTTGTATGAAGTGAATTCCTCCAAGTTTTTTTTGTCATATATGAAGGTATCATAAGGGATCTTATTGGATTTAATAATAATGACCTTAGTCTTATCAATATTAATAGTCATACCCATATTGGAGAAAAAGACCTTGATGATTCTTAGTTAGTTTTCAAGATCATGGGGACTCCTTTCCATAAGAATGATATCATATCTATAAAGAATAGGATTAATGACTATACTAGTAAGAATAGGGTTGAAACAACCTACTTTATCCAAGCAATATTCTAACTTGTCAATGTATATACCAAAAAGGGTACGGGACAAAGGACAACCTTGTTTGACTATGATATTGCAGTTAATCTCTTTTGAACAGCCCTTAGTGTTTTTAAACTTAGAAATAATGAACTCATACATTCTTATTGAAGAAACCCTCAACTCAAGAGGAAATTTTATCTCTTGCAACCTATTCCAAATATTTTTCCTATGGACCATGTCAAAAGATTTTCTAAAGTCAACAAAACCACAAAAAATATTGTTTTAGTATTTCAAAACTCCTCTGTAATGATCCTAAAGGTAACAATATGATCCACAGTTGACTAATATCTCCTAAACCTAGGTTGGCCTTTATCTCTTTTAACGTGATTTTCTAAGCAAAGGCTAATCTTTTTTTTCCAAAATAATTCCATAAAGCTTGGCTAAAATCGGGCTAATCATAGTGGTCCTATAATTAGAGGGAATGTTTATATCCCCATTTTTAAAAATACGAACAATGAGGAATTGTGTCCATGGTTTATGGAATCCCTATTTGACTATTAAATTGAAGAGCTTGTGTATGTGAGGGATAAGGATTGGCCTTCCGATTTTAAAAAATTCATCTTGGTAGCCTTCAATGTCCTTAGCTTTCCCATTTGCAAGCCTCTTAACCCCGAACTCTATGTCATCTAAATAAAAAATTTCTTCCTTTGTAGGGATAATAAGAATGGTGTCCATGGAATTAGGGAACTCGTAAATACTTTCAAGCTAGGGATTCCAGTCCCTTAAGGGAATCCTATTATTTTCTTTAGTATTACGGTTTAGAATTTGGCTCCATAACTTCTTAAGATCCAGCTTGTATAGTTGTGAAAGTTTCTCTTGCCATTTATTGATATAGTGTTCTTTTTCCCTTTTAATTAGGGCTTTGTATGTATTAATATTATCAAGTTTTAAGGACTCACTAGAAGCATCCCTAATGGATTTCCTAGATATTTTACATTCTTTATCATACCAAGGGTTGGTCATTCTATTATTTTTTTTATAGGACACCTCGAAAGAGAACTTGTTAGTAGAAGTGGAAAGGATAGTTGTAAAAATAAGATAGAGTTCTTCAATGTTGTCCTTATAAGTTACGAGATTTAATTTACTATTTAATTCCTTTAAGAAAATGTGAAGTTTACTTTTGTCAAAGGGCAAATTCCTTTGATTATCAGAATTCTCTTCAATGTCGTTCCTATGCATGGAAAATTTTAGAGTTAGGGTTAAAGTTTTATGATCAAAGTCACACCCATGGTCATTTAAAAGGTCAAAAGTTGTTATTTGGTTGGAAACGATGATATCCGATATCACATAATCTACAACAGTACTACCTAGCCCATGAATACAAGTCATCTAGTTGGATTTTAGCCACTTCATTACTCCATTGCAAATTATTAGCTCTTGAGAGTTGCAAAGATTGACCAACTCAATACCAAACAAATTCTCAATTAGGTCTTTAGAGGTTATTTTGTAGTTATTAGATAAAACAAGGTCCTCATCTACACATAAAGGATTATGGTTGAAATCAATACTTAAAAGAGTAACTTCTTTAGTTGTATTCCAAGCATTAAAGTCCCCTAGCAGGATGATATTACATTCATTTTTCAAACTATAAATATCTTGTTCTAAATTATTATAGGGACAATTGTTATCTAGATTATTTTTCTTATAAAAGGTAGAATTAATAGGGGAAAAATAAAAAATTGCTATATGCATCTTCTTAGCATTGGTGTCTA